>JAUPMH010051217.1:0-10096 GCA_032270665.1 Metridium farcimen
GTTGTACGTGTTTGTGTTATATGACCATAACAAGTTGTTGTTGTGGTAGATATAAATAGAAATATTTATTTAAAAACATGCAATGAATCACAGATTAAATCCATGTAACCGACATCCTTTGCAGGGTTCAGAGTGTGGACTGTAGCTTTGGCTGCGACAACGATTTTTGAAATAGGTGTATATATTTTACTTTAAACAATATTGAATGCCCCAGAATGCACTTCGGTCTTGGAATGCATTCAGAATGCAGTATTCAGTATTCAACGTTTTTTGAAAAAGCTGTATATTAATTTATATGTAAAAATGTAACCAGATATTGATAGCATGCGAATTGACTTTCAAAAATTATACCTTATCTTGAAAAATAATCCCCACCATCAGAAAGAGCAGAAATATGTATTGCTGGAAAGTTTTATTGCTATAAATGTAATTCAAATTATTTCGAATCAAAATTACAGTGTGGTCGGCAGTGAGATGTTTTCTTGCTAGCCTCGTTGTGGTGTTTTTCACACTTTTATTTTTTAATTATCAGAACTTTTCAAGAATTAAATATTTTGTCTCAAATCCTTTTTCCCTTTGTTGATGTCATTCTAATCTATAATTTTGATGTAGTAGTAAATTAAAATATTTTTTTTTTTTTTTAAAAATGATAAAAAATAAGAAATGAACAGTTTTTCTTCAAAAAAGGCTATTTATTTTTACTGATTGAAATAATCATTTTTGTATTTATACTAAAACTATTCACTCGATCAGTGAATATATCGGTGAATAATAACCCTGACTCTGTCTCAGTTATTATTCACTGATACTCATTGAGCCCTCGGCGAATAATTGTTAATTATGAGACAGCAACCAATTAGTTTTTTATTTATTTATTTATAAAATACAACTTGACATATTCTTGATCAATATGCAAGCACTTCTGCTGTGGGTTCAGGCTCAGAAAGCGCGCGCATCAATAGAGTACTGAAGTGAATACGTCACCTATTGTCAGTTGTCAAGGAAACTTGTTCCAAACTAAAGTCGGTCAACCGTATTTCTTTTGTTCCTCTATAGAAATGTGTGTTGAAAAGTTTCTGTTTGGAACCGGAATCCATGGCAACTGACGTCACACTTCACCACTCTATAGATAAGCTGAATGTGTGGTTTTTGATAAAAAAAAAATCCATTTGATTTATTACCCACTCATTTCCAGATGATCTCGCTTCGAAGCGCGCAAAGGATTGTTTTTTCAAAACCAACAGTTCCAAAATGACGTCTCGAGACAGCAACGAATTTGGTTACTTTTAATCATTTGCGTTTTGCTTTTATTCTTTTTTATTGTTGAAAGAGCAGCAGAGAGCTTTTTTTGTCCAAGTTACATATATTTTTTTAATGTAAAGTTATGTTAAGGACGTATTTATAGAGGGTAATTAACACAGGAAACAACTCTCTCGGACGACGCCATTTTGGAACTGTTGACGATGCGACAACAACGCTTCTGATTGGCTAGCTTATACCAGCCGGAAGTGTGCGCTCGAAATCACCTGCTTATGTTATAAACAATAGGTAATATAATGAAATTTGTATCACCGTAAAAAATGGATGTTGACTTTACTTTACTGAGAATTTACTTTTACAGTATTTTTTATGGTGTTACAAATTTCATAATATTACCTATCGTTTATATCAAACACCGACGCAGCCTATACTAGTTTCCTCGCTAGTTTCCATTTATGGTTATGGTATATTCTTTTATTTATTCAGTTTTATTCATCCATAGATTCATCGTTACTTTCTATTGCTACATCTATTTGAAGCTGGCTATAACCAAATGGAAATGACAACGATACCTTCCTTTCAAAGAATATATTAAATGAATATAATATCAATAGAATGAATGTAAAATGATTTTGTTTTGGTAAAATGGTTACAATAAAACTGATAATTTTTCAAAATGTTTTCTGGAGTATTGTTTGTTTGTGTGTCTGTTTTGGGCTCTAATGTAATTGACAAGTGCTATCACAGGGAGCCCAAGCTCGTCACTTGTGATGTTTTACAGTAAATGTATGGAGTTTAGAAATATCCTTTCGCTGTGCCTCAATTGCAAATATACAATAATAAAGACTTTTTTTACGTAGATAGTGTCTGTGACCGAGTTTTAGCTCAATTAGAGCGATTTTGACGAAAATACCCCAATTGAGCTAAAACTCGGTCACAGTTATACACAACTATCTACGTAAAAAAAGTCTTTATTATTGTATATTTGAGGCACAGCGAAAGGATATTTCGCGACTCCATACATTTACTGTAAAACATCACAAGTGACGAGCTTGGGCTCCCTGTGAAGCTATATCAGCCTCATTATCCGGCGTAAACAGTCTAAATTGTCATAAATAGAAGTTCATGGCACAATGCTAATAAAGTTAAGCTAGATAAAAAATGTAAGGATATTTCACATGTAAATTCATGTTTTAACGCGTTCATCATAAAATAATAGTTTTCAAGATAATGTCACGTGGTCTAAAATGGGCAATTTGCATACGTATGCGGAGGTAAAGATCAGAGCCGGGTCTATTGTTCTCAGCGACAATGATCATTGTTTACATGTTAAAAGATTGCAGCTGTAGAGCTGTACCTTTGGGACCACGTGAGTCCCTTTCGAGTTTTATTGACAGCTGTCAATCATACAGTTTATGTCACAAATTCACAAATGTGTAGGTTTTTCCACAGGTAGCCCAAGCTCACTATCTGTGTTGATTTACTATAGAATATATGGCGATTTTTCAACGTACAATTTTTTGCCTTAATTCTTAAATAAATAAAATGAAACTCTTACAGTCTCTTTTTGTTGCTCTCATCAACCGTCTGACTTACTTTCAGCGATTTTCGTTGGAATTTAGCTGCCTTTCCCTAACGTGTTACTATCGCCATATATTCTATAGTAAATCAACACAGATAGTGAGCTTGGGCTACCTGTGGTTTTTCAAGGAGTTTACTGACAAAAAGTATGGTTATAACTTTTCGGTTTGTTCTAGAGAAGCTTTTGTATCTCAAACCGTTGAATATTTGACTTCACATGCACCGCTAATTGCAAGAAGGTTGTCACATGAAAACAAAACATCAGTAATTTAGTAAGAAAGGAATACAAAAGAAAGAGTTCAGCTTGAGTGACCTTTTGTATCTTAATTAATTCCTTTCACTCTAAATGTCCTAAATTACAAAAGTCAGGACAACGTTCTTGCAATTAGATGTATACACGTGGTCTAATTGCAATGCAATGCAATGTTGTCACATGAAAAGAGTTTAGTAATTTTGTAAGAAAGAAATATCAAAAGAATACCGGTTGAGCTTTAATGATCTTCTTTTAATTTATCCAGTTTAATTAATTCCTTTCGCAATAGCTAAATTACAAAAGTCAGAGCAGGACAACGTTCTTGTAATTAGATGTATATACCTAATTTAATTAAATATTGCAAGAATGTTGTCACATGAAAAAAAGAACTTTAGTAATTTTGTAAGAAAGAAACATCGAAAGAATGCCGATTGAGCTTGTTTCGCACTAAATTACAAAAGTCAGGAGAACGTTCTTGTGCGCAATTAGTGTTAATAAGATCAGTTGTTTACTTTTTTAGTGACATATCACAAGCGAAAATTGCTCGTTTTTTTTCCTGGACAGAATTAAAGACAAGATTTCCGCCAAATGCCTGGTGTCTACCCTATTTCTCTTGTAGCTTCTTGGAGGGGGGCGTAAGAGGGGTCTGGATACCGCAATACCGCACAACAAAATGGGCAAATACCGAATAAAATGTATGAATACCGCACACCGCATATTGTTTGAATACCGCAATACATACCGCATGTTAAAATACAAATTACCGCAATACCGCAAACCCTTACGTCCCCATCTTCTTGTAAATCAGTTTGTTGATCGTGATTAGAGGAACCCCCTGATTTGCTTGACCGTTTAATAGTCTTGCGGGATTTTTAAGACGTCAACTATAACTAGCTAACTGAATTTATCTAACTATTCAAGGAGGGGGCATAGCTAGGGGAGTCCTCAACATCGCAACACCGCAAAAAAGCTCAAGAACACCGCATCACAATATCTTTAACCAAACACTACGAACACCACAGCCGTAAGATTCACCGCATACCGCAGCTTTGAAAACGCAAACACCGCACATCGAAGGCGTTTACATCACCGCAACTCCGCATTTTGATAAATTTTTTTTTTCACCGTAACACCTCAAAACATATTCACCAACACCGCAATCACCTAGCCTCCGTTGAGGACTTCTGGAGCGAACCACATAAGAAGTTTGCAACGGAGGCTAGCAATCCCCCATGTCCCCGGCTCTTCAAGTACTCAGTTAAGGGTAACGTGCACTTACAAAAAGCACGTTTTCAGTACAAAATTAAATGGAAACTAGCGAGTAAACTAGTATAGGCTGCGTCGGTGTTTGATATAAATGATAGGTAATATAATGAAATTTGTAACACCGTAAAAAATGTTGACTTAACTTTACTGACGTTTCGAGCTTTAGCCCTTCGAACGTTTCGAGCTGTAGCCCTTCGAAGGGTTAAAGCTCGAAACGTCAGTAAAGTTAAGTCAACATTTTTTACGGTGATACAAATTTCATTATATTATCTATTATTTTTACAAAATTAGTCTGACTATTAATCAGTATATATACACACATTTTTATATATTAATATTGCATCTTGTGACTGAAATTGAGCTAAACATTTCGTTTTTAAGCATTTAGTGATAATGTAGCATCAATAACTTTTAATAATTATATTTCAGATGGCAAATAAATTTAAAATCATGCAATACATCTTTTAATTAAAATTTTTTGAAATGACTGATTCATTTCAATAATTTTCCGACTCATTCATTTTACTTTTTTTAAATAGAAAAAGCCAAAACACTTATTACACGACGTTTCGATGTCGCTGACATTTTATTACCTTTTGTAAAGTTATCTTAGATTAGATCGTTTTATTTATTTTTTAAATAGACGTCGTTTTTATAATTGTAACTTTATTCGTTTTATAATTGTAATATATTTATATATATAGTAATTTTAACCCTGAGGGTCAGTAGTAAGTCAGTGCAAACTGTTATGTGTTACCCTCATAAAATATCTAAACAACTCTATCAGTTTGCAAAATGATATCGATTTCGGCTTAAAACATTATGAAAACACAGATAATTAAATTGTTTCTGTTTTATTTTTTTTTAACAAAATTTAATAATCGCGATTCTTGGTTCTTTGTAAATTGAGAAAATTTTCTCATGAAAATAGCATGGGCTACCTGTGCTCTTTCCTGCTGCAAATAACCGCTGGCAAAGGCATTGGAGGCTCCAGATACGCCCGTTGATCCGCGCATGCCTTTATAAGAATCCCGCTGACAGATGTAGCCACACGCGGCTGGTTTCTTCATCGAGCAGTTTCTCTGTTTCAAAATGTCTGACGGCGTAAAACTTTACGTGGGAAACCTTCCCTATTCCTTCATAAACAGGGATTTAGAAGATCTATTTCAAAAGTACAATCCAGTAGAAGGTAAGTTGGGCGAATTTTGTAATGGTAATTTGTTATACGAGGCCGTTATTGAAGAGAAATGTTCGCAGTCTTTGTCAGAAGAAAGGACGCTAGCACATTTCTGTAGATTTGTAAAACCAGTTTAAGTTTAGTTAAAGTGAATTATCACAAGTCCTTTGAATTAAAAGTATTTGTAGAGGTCTTTTTATTTTCATTTTAATCTATTTTTATGTTCTTTTCGCGATAAATTCCGGTTTTAAGTTCATGTCGTAAAGGCATTGTGACCACGAAGCGTTGTCCATCACGCTGCCATCGAAAATCAGGAAAACTTTTTTTCAAAAACGGACTTAATTCCCTTCTAATATAATCAGAAAGTACGATTTTCATTGCAATATGAATGTTGTGTAATAAAATACTTAGAATGTCGATGTTTTGGGTTATAAATTGTGAAATTTCTATTCATGGAAATGGCGGAGATCAACGCCATGCTGGCGCTCAAGCGGAACGAAGGATCGTGGTTCTATTCCGCATAAATTACTGGGAGTGAATTTTATTACAGAAGTAATGAAACGAAGTAAATGAAATTAAAAAATAAATAAACCGTTTTTATAATATTCTGCAATAAATGCACAAAATTCTTTATAAAATTTTGAACATCTAGGTAGTAAGTTTTACGAATTTCATTTTATTTTCCAAATAATTTTATTGATATATCAATTATCAAAAGCAGTTTTGCACAGTTTTTGAGTCTGTCACGAAGCTTAACGAGTCCTTTTTGAAATTCATTCATAGAAAACTAAATTTGCAAACATTTACTGCACTTTTCACAATATAAACTTCTTGAATTTAAATAAGGAATATTATCAAAACTGCTTTGGATGTCCGGCAATGGTATGATTTGAAAATATTTTTTCTCCATTGATAATTCATTTCATGAAGATGATGTGTTGATATTTTCATGTTCCACGAGTAGTGTAAAATGCCCTCAAGTACTCTTCATATTGCAGATTATGCTATAGTTTTTCCACAGGTTATGATTTTTGACAATTACAACATCCTTTTAGTTGATTTTTTCCAGTCAAACTTCCTCTGCTAGTAGGGTACCACAATTTTTAATATGATAATATTTTTATTGTATTTGTTTAGCTGAAGTTATCGTGGAGAGAGAAACGGGAAGATCCAGAGGTTTTGGATTTGTTACTATGAAAAATGAGGAAGACGCCAATTTAGTTGTGAATGAGATGAACGAACACGTAAGTTGAACTAGTTTACTTGTACAGCTATTTCAAAATATGTTGAATACTAAATAATGTATTCCAAGACCAAAGGGCACTGTGGATCTGATTAATTTGAAATAAAAAAATACAAATAGCCATATTTACTGCCCATATAACTAGGTTGTATATTGTTTGGAGTGGAATGCACTAAGAACAGAATAACTAATTATTATTTATTTTGCAATAACAATATTGCATGACCAAAACCCCTTGTGGCATGACGGAGAACAACACATCAAACAAACTGTATTCACTTGTTGCCCGAGCTTGGAATTTTGAACCTTTGTCACATTGGTGAAAGGCCAACGCTCTCAATGCTACCCATTTAAGACCACCCATGCAACCCATAATAGAAAATCTTACACTTATAAAATAACAGTCAAGTGGAGTGTTTTGATAGTCTTATCAAGAGAGATGATGATATCAGTCTTTCTGTATGACAGTTCTTTTCTCTATTTATTTATTCAATTAAATTCTTTTCAGGAATGTGATGGTCGATCTCTGAAAGTTGCAAAGGCCAAAAGTAAAGAGGGTGGCGGAGGTGGTGGTGGCGGCCGTAGAAGAGATGATTTTAGAAGCGGTGGTGGAGGTGGTGGTTATGGACAACGCCGATATGATGGAGGAGGAGGAGGTGGTGGTGGTTATGGACAACGTAGAGGAGGGGGAAGAGGTGGAGGTGGTGGTCGATATGGTGGTGGTGGCGGTGGATACAGAGGTGGCAGAGATGGTGGCAGTAGTGATTATGGAAGTGGTGGTGGTGGTGGTAGTTATGGCGGAGGTAGTAGTGGAGGTGGCAGTTACTCAGGTATGTTAATCAGCAAATGCTATTTACAACCATTATAGCTGAAGTGCAACCCCCGAAAGTTTGATGCCTTGTTTGCAAACTAACATTGTTGGCCATCAGTCAAAACACTAGGAGCTAGTTTGAATAATCAATCTCTGAATACCGGTTAATCGAATGGTACATCTCATTTTATGCTAGCAGAGGCTATTTTTCCACTGTATAGGCGCATACTTGGATGGCACAGCCAAACTCGTTGCTAGTATTTTGATTGATGGCCAACAAAATGCTAGTTTGCGAATGAGACATCAAACTTTGGGGGTCTCACTTCAACGATAATGGTAGTAATTTACTTTTTACGTAGACTGCAAATTATTATATGTCATTACAAAACTTATGTGATCTAGTTATTATGGTATAACATCACTTTTAACAGTACTACTATAGTGGAACCTCTTTATACCAAACACTCAACAATCCCTGTAATTCTCTCTGAACAGGAAATAATTTGATTTCTATTTTCCTGAAAGTAATTAAACCTCATAACTCGTTATTTTTCATCGTCACAACACTGCCAGGTATGGGGAGAGGGGGTTTCACTGTAACCTTTCATTATTATTACTTGGAATATCTGTATTTCATGATTTGTGTTGAATTTGAAATCCCAGCTTTAACATCAGCCTGAAAGTAAAAAAAAAGAAAAAGAACATAAACCTTGATTTGACCTTAAAGAAGTACCAGCAAGTAAAAGTCAAATAGTTTTCTAAAAAAAAATGAGCTCATTTAAAAATAAGCAAACACAGTTGAGTGAAGAACTGAGGTCCGCAATCGGCTATGGAGTAGTCTGCACCATATATTGATGAATGCTGATTAGTCCAGAACATTCTATTGTTGCTTACTCTGGACGAGCTAGCCCTGTGTCTTGTACTCCAGGGGCCACTATGCAGGCTAGGCAGACCTACATTGCCATTGCATACTTCCATAAAGGTTTCTCTATAAAAGATGTAGTAGACACATAAGTATTGTCTGAGTGAAAGAGAAAAAAGTGTATATTTAACTGATATAACTGCAAGCCAATTGAGTAAATAAGCTATTTAATGTTAATGAAGCTTGACATCATTCATGAAAATATACACATATATATATATATATTTGTTTAAAAAATTGTTGTCACAGCTGAAGCTGCAGACTTGTGCATTGGCTAATAGTCCTTTTCAAAGTTCCGCCTCAGTGACAAGAAATAATAGTTCCAAGTCGACTTGCATGATAAATTATAGTTTTGCTATGTGCATCAACTCAAACCTTGACTTTAAACTATTATTTGAGGTCACTGAGTGAAACTGTGCAAAGGACTATTTGTGACAATGATTTTTGCAATAGGTATATATGTTGTGTGAGTAACCTGAATCCCTTTTGTTTATGCATTCACCTATATCTGTTTGTCATTTTCTTCAACGGACCTTTGAAATAAAATAATAAAGGTTATTTATCATGGATTTGAGATGACTAGGATGTTGTTTGTTTCATGAATGTCAAAGGTTTGGGTCGTGACATTTTGACTGCTACTACTAGTCTTTATTATACCTTTCGTTGGATTGGAGACTCGTAGTAACAGTTGCAATGTCAGGGCTGAAACCTTCGACATTTGTGAGACAAATGAATAACACTCTACTCACAAGCATTTTGAAATTAACATATTTATGTTCCAGGTAATTTGGCTTTAGACACATTTTTAAGAGGGGGAAGGGTTCTTTTTATTATATGGTGTGGGTGGAGTTGATATAGCATTTATTTTTATCAAAAATGGTAGAGTTAGAAAAAGGTTTGACTTAAATAGCACAAATTTATTCTTAATGCATTTGACTAGCACTAAATTATTATTACTAGTAGCAGCTTGATACCTGGCCAAACGGCTTTAACATCCATTAAATGGTTTTAATTATTTTGAAAGGGGGTTGCAAACAGATGTTGAAGCCGTTCGTCCGGGCATAATCAATTCTGCATGTTTTTGTAATGTTTTTTATTTGTTTTTCTAATAAAGTGTTTGTTTCAGGATGTACATGTACTGTTATTTTGTTTCTCTTGTGACCGTATCATTTCTGCACCTTGCCCTCCTGTAACATGACCGAAAAGTGCTCAATATTACTTCTCCTTGTTCTCTTATGTTGCAAGAAGCCTTGTGCGTCGTGTCTGGTATTTTTTTGCAATTACCGTACTTAGTGAGAGAATGAATTTGTGTTCTCTTCTTTTGAGAATTATTCATTTTGTTGCTTTTCGATTTGGTTTTACAAAGCCATTCATCAACATTATTGAAGTTGACTGTTGTGTTCCCAAAACAGGTTTGGAAATGATCATTACATTCCAAATTTAAGTCAGAAATCTTTATTATTCAAAGCCTTGTCTCGACAAGAAAGTACAGCAAGCGCCGTTCTATGATTTCCATCAGATTTTCTTGAGTTCTGAACATATCTGAATGACCTCTGAAGTTGAATATTGAGCCTTCCAGTTGT
>JAUPMH010051328.1:0-10096 GCA_032270665.1 Metridium farcimen
AATAGAAATTGCTAGTTAAAGTGTAATAGTCAAATAGACTCAAAAGAAAACAATGGAATTAGGGTCTACTAAAGAGTATTATTCTAATGTCTATTTCACGGGTTAAATGACTTCACTCTAGTGCCTTCGCTCTATTTTAAGAGGATGATTATACTCATTAATTCAATAGTATAGTTGTTATTTACCAATGTGAGAAGTTGCCCACCTAAAACTGCCGCCTTTGTTCTTTTTTACCAGTCAATGCACTAGGAGGTTTCACAAGTATTCTTTCGTAACAATATTTTATTTTTAAAAATGTATACACGTTCTTTAAACAAAAATGTATAGTTCAAATTCAGTTCTATAAGTATGAGTTGATTTTGTGCAGTTAAGTGTTTTCGATAAATCGTCTTACAATACCTTGTTTTCAATCATGAAAGTATTAAACTAATTACACGATAGTTTTTGAAAAGTTTTCATATTTTTCAGTCTTTTTGTAAAGTGCCTATTATCTAGGAGCACATATGGTGTGTAATATTGGATGATTTTCTAATCCTTTAAAAAATACACGGGATTAAATCCTGTGAAGAAATTATGCTAGTCATAATAGGATTCAGCTTTGAAAAAAGTGGGAAATCTCGGTAATTGCCTGAAGCCAGTGATATTATCTCAGCGTGACAGACAGATGCATGTTTTCTTATTACGATGAGTTCGTTAAACCCTAAAAGACAGTAGGACAATCGCCTTAAAGAACTCGAGCATTTAAAAAGGCCGTTAAAACTGGTTGATGGACGTAAATTTAGAACCTTGTCACGTGACCGTTGTTTAACATATATAGCCATTACTCCGACGAAGGGCTAAAGCTCGAAACGTCAGTAAAGTTAAGTCAACATTTTTTTATACGGTGTTGCTTTTTTTATTTTCGTTATTTTCGTTTTATCTCTATGTTGGTTTATAGTTATACACCGATGCAGCCTACACTAGTTTACTCGCTACTTTCCATTTATCAATCAGATAAAAACAGCTAGCCAGTTCTTTTTTTTTATTAATTTTTCTATTTTGATAGGGTTTTCGGTCTTTAGGGCATAAGTGTGATTAAAACTGATGACTAACCTGATAATTACGTCAACTGCACTCGTTTGTACTTCCTGATAATTGAAAAAATAACATGCAATTGAATGCTCAGTGTTGACAAAATAAAATCTTACTTACGGTCTTTACGTACTAACCTCTATAACTTCCTCTAACTGCCATGGCAACCAAGCAAAGTGGAACTTGTTTTCTATGTCCGTTGTGATTTAAGAATAATTATGGGAGATAATGAACGGTGTATGTGTGATTAGCTGGAAGAAAGAACGATGATTAGCATGGAAAAGTTATGTATCACATTGCTATTGTTGTCCAGATGACTGACAAAAGGATCCAATTGGCAGCTAATCGAGTAGTTGAACCCCTCAATACTAACTCTAAGTCAACTTCCTTTTAAACAAAAAACAAACATTATCATTAAACTAATAACCCATCGAAGTTTTTGTTTCATATTTAACTTGTTTTGAACTTCCGAAAAGTTAAAAAAAACATTAACCACAAAGAAAGCGAAGAAGAAGGAAAATCACACAAAGAGAACAAAAAGGGAAAAAATTCGATCATCTAAGGCGGTGGAGTTTCAATTACGAAACGATTGTCAACAATCAAACTTTTCTTTTTAAAAATCCAAGGAATAAAATTTAAAACCCAACATTTAAATTAACATCTAGGTGTGAAGTTTGACCTTGATTTCAGATTTTAACATTAAATTCAAAATGCGTTTTTCTATTATAGCTAACTATTTGGACCTTCCATCCGACAAATCGATCGTCACATCATATTTCGTGGTCATCAGATAAACACAATCTTTGCCGCTTTAGTTCCAAGTCGTGGCTGTTTTTCCATTTACACAATGTTACTGCTCAGCGATATTTTCATTAGTTGTTTTTTAAAGTGAACCCCCACTAACAAAACACTTATCTTCGTCAACATGATGGGTTTTTCATTAATACGTATGGAAATCATAAATTGATGCTTGGATGAATAAAGGGAGGTGACAATTATCTGTTTAAAATGTTTTAATAAAATAATCCTGTGACTATAATAAATCTTGTTAGTTAAAAATAGATTATAGTAAATGGGAAATTATTACTGCACTAAATCAATTTGTAACTGTTCAAATCAGACGTATTATCCCAAATCGCTTGTAAAATCGTTAAAGCTTGTGGTGTGAGTTATAAACCGACTATCTTAGCTTGGTAACGACTTATAAACGGAAGTAGTGTCTACAGATATCTGTTGACATTCAGTCTTTAAACAATCAAAAATCATCTTTAAACATAAAGGTTATCCTCAGCACCAGAATTTTATTTAGTCAAGAATTTCTGTCGTTTTGAAGCTTGTTTTTTGTTTTGAACGGTTAAAGTGGGATTGACGTTTTGCAAAACACTTACTACACTGCAGTATAATCAAATATTCATAATATACCAGCTGTACATAGACTAAGGTCTTTAGGCCGTTTGTTATTTTGTCTCGATATAACCTTGCCTTTTACCTAATCGTTTGTACAACAATGTACATCATTTTAGACCTAAATATCACTACTTAAAACCTTCAAAACCTTCAGTAATGTTTGTCATTAATTCCTCTTAAAGATCCCGTTAGTATTTTAACGCTATTTTTTTTTCTATAGTGCTAATCTTTTCAACGGTTTGTCTGAGTTCAGCCAAATGATGCTTTAAAGAACTGCTACTTAAAACTCAGTGTTATTCAAGACAGTAATATCAAATAACAGTTCTCTAACTTGAATCTATTTTCTTTTCTTGTAATTTAATTCTATTTTTCAATCTTCTCAGTCAAATGAAAACAAGTTATTGTTGAGCATCTCTAAACACGTGCTTGTGACGTCATAAGGTCGTAATTAGCTTATCGAGTGGGCGAATACGTTTCGAATTAGCTATTCTTGGTTGACTTTTATAGAACGCGTGTATTTACCAACACAGCAAGAGACCGTATAACAGGTATTTCATCGAGTAAAACGACTATTTTAACAGCTCCCCTATACTGAGACACTAGCTGGCCGGAAAAAATATGCTCTGAAAATGTGGACTTAGGCTATTGTCTAGCAAGCGGATTTGATGGTTTGCACCGGGTAATTGTTCATAATTTACCATAAAGAAGTTGTTCTTTGATCAGCTTTGGATTTGAGAAAGAATTCTATCATTATAGAAGGTTGTTTACCGTTTGGTTCACTGTTCGAAGGCACTAAAAGATAGGGTAATTTTGAGATGAAAAACTAGAAAAACTGATTAAAATATGTTTTGGGTTGTTAAAAACTGTTTTATTAATTACAAGATGATGGTAATAATAATAATAAAAGCAATAATAATACGACTGTTTCAATCTCCGTTCGTAATTGATATGGTGGAGGGTCACTTGTTCAACTTGTAAAAAAGGGTTTTAGTCGAGAGTTGAGTTAACAAGGGCATACAAGACGATGATAATACCGTCTTAGGTAGTTTAATTAAATGAAGGTTTTCCACTTGTACTGATATTCATTTGACTAAATACCACATGTTGTATAAGACATAATTACTGTTGAGATCGTTAGTATTCCAAAAATAGCTGGATGCTGAACCACGTGTCCTTGTGACGTCATTTTGGAGTCCCCCTTCCTGAGCGAATACAACGGACCATGACGACATTGATTAGCTGAAAACAGTTTGCGTTGATTTCTCGCATTAGACAGAGGAGGACCGAGCGGTGTAACACGGCGATAAGCTATCTCTAACACTGATAACTATGGGTGAACACTACGGCATAGGTAAGTGATACCATTGATATTTCATAATTGTACGATGATGTAGTATGATTTTGACACAATTTAGGTCAGGTTTGAGACTGATTGCGGTTAAAGTTTTTTAAGCTAATATTCGAAGCTAAGAGGGGAATTGCCTTAGCCATAATGCTGTTTTCTGGTTATATTAGTTCGCGGTATTTCATTTCTACTTTTCGTTTTTTATTTATTCATATTTCCTCTTGAGATAGTTGTTAATAGGAGTGAGCTAAGCTAAATTGGAGTTTTGAGTTTTCTAAGATAGCCAGTGTTTTCTTCGCAAATATCTCTCACCACGACATACAAGTTTAACATATATTGATAATTGTACTCATATCTATTGCCAATAGGCTTGTTTTTGCTAACTTGCGGTAATATATAATATAATAATGTCTCTATTTAACAGTCCTTAAGGTTTTGAGGTGATTCTTTGAAAGTATTAAGTGGAATGATCAAGGTATTTTGTGCGTGACACCTTGTACAATGTAGAATGAAATAGTTGGCAAGGCTTTAATACTCTTCTCAATTCATATTATATCGATACACTATAAACTGTGTTATCAGGGCGAAAACCATTATATCAATATTGCAAAACAGTAGTTGGAACGCGCTGTGAAATAGAAGTATTTAATAACAAGGAAAATGGATAATATATGGAACTAAACGGTGGTTTAAAGTTAATATATAGTTTTATGATTAGAAATCTACATATGTAAAATTGCCTGTTCGGACTGCGTCGCATACAGGTGGCGTATATCTCACTTAAACAGTCGTGAATCTGACAGAATAACTTTAATTCAGTCTTAAAAATGGTAGTGATATCCACAACAATAACATACAAATATATAACAATGTAAATTACATATTTCACTATTTTTCTCTCTCCGCTTAATTCTCCATATTTCTCATTCCTTATAATTTCTTCTATTCGAAGTCTTTCCTTTATTTATCGGTGTTTGTTATAAAATGTTGCAGTTTTTTGTCAATACAGAGACTTCCGGTATTCGATCAGCCTTGGAAACATGGCTTGTTGTCTCTTCCTATATGCTGGTCAATTCTCATCAAGAACCTATTAGGTTATGCATCAATATTAATATGGCTGTTTAACTGGTCTAGGTCGAACAGGACGCGGTGATCCTTCGACTTGATAGAGAATGCCACGTTTACAGCAAAAACAAAACATTTTACTTCATAAAGAGAAAAAAAAATGATGTCAAAAGATAGATTTGCACCAACGAAAAGAAACGTTTTTGTAAAACTCGCTGTTTTTAATATTAACTAACTAAACCATTTGTGGTTTGGCATCAATTCTGCAAGACGTTTAGGATCATTTCAGTTTTGTTTGGGTTTGATCAATGTCGTTAATTTGTGGGAAATGGTCAATTTTACTGACATATCCAAAGTCTCACACATTTTGAGCCTCTAAATTAAAGTAATAGTTCTCTAATTTGTAAGCTTTTCAAAAACAAAACGTCTGTTCCCACTTGGTCATATATATTCTATTTGTATTTCTTTCAATTTGAAAACTTTATTTCTTCTTTGCATGGAGTCAAATTATTTCACAATGAAACTCTCATCTACAGGTGCAATAAAACCTCTTCTTCAGAGCCTGAATTCTTAATTCAATGAGAGTTTTTTGTTTTAGATATCGTTTTGTTTACTGACATCCTAAGTATGTTTGTTTGTGTACCGTCCTGAAGCGTTTGTTTGCTACCAATGGATCGATTCCCCCTCCTTTGCTTATCTCTCATCTCTACTGCCTCTCTTTATCTCATCGTTGATTACAAGTAGTTCAACTCAAGTAAGTGTACTCAGTCTGAAAATAACGTAAGGGTTTTTTTTATCAGTCCCTGGTTTTCTGGTAGGTTTTCGCTGTGTCTTCTTAAGTCCTTAAGAGTCACAATTCGGTGCCGGTGTTCGCTGTTTTAACCTGTTATCTTTCACCATCTTGCAATAAGGAGGAAAAAACGTATCGTTTTTCTATCATATATTTAAACGCATATTTGTCTTATAACGCAAAGCACTTTTAGTTTGTCCTGAAATAAAGGGTTAAATAAGGTTGCCAAATATTGTTTAATTTCGTGATAATTCGACAAAAAACAAGACTGAAATATATAAACAAACAATGGCAATAAAAGCACTGCAGTCTGCCTCAGCAAGGGCCTTCGTACATGGTATGTTGGACGGTGGAATAGAGTCAGAACATCTGATTCTATACATGTACTATCATTGTTTGAGAGTTTTTACAAGCATGATGAAAATTTAATCATAATAAAGAGGTTGAAACAATAGTACATGAAGGTCATCGAATTGTTAGTTAACTGCTGGAGGTACTACAAATTAGACAAGACAAAAACGTACGATTTCATGAACATATTTGTACTTTTTGTCAAAAGAACTTTGAACAATAACCAAATACAGGAGCAAACGCAACGTATATCACAACCCTGCCGGATCAGTGATATTTATCTTCTTAGCTTCGATAGTTATCTCCACTGAAGTTTAGTTTGTTTAGTTTATATTTACTATTTGTTTAGAAGAGGAAAAGGGTTTATTTATAGTTTAAGCGGTTAGTTTAACCTTCAAGAATAAAAGAAACAAAAAAAGGGCTATCCTTTGTAGTCTATTTTAGTGGTGATTTAGATGATAGGCCAGTAGCAACACTTCCGGGTCATAACTACAATCAGAAAGAAAGCCTTCTCTAAAACGACGTATTCACAACACATCGTGGAACTGAGCTAACATATCTATCACACTGTGTAGCAATAATGATAAATAGAACTAGTTAGAGCATTCAACGAGCTGTTCAAAGCCGTTCAATGCCTAATAAACTTTGCTGTAAAACTGGTAATATTGCCACACGAGGGCCGGAAACCTAGCGTGGGGCTGTCTTTACCTTGCTAACCGTTAGAGTTAGGATATAAAAACGTGGTTAGCTAGGGTATTTCACAACCAAGAACCGTTTGATTATTGACATGTAAGCAATGTGCAATGTAGCAAAACAGTTTAGCTTACAACAAGTTGAGGAATAGATAAAACAAGGAATATCTTTAATGAAATTAAAACGTTAAAAAACTCCGACAAAAAATACTTTGAAAATTTACTTCTAAAACACACTTGAAGTTTTCATTTAACTAGGGTTAGTTAAATGATGTTTGATGTCGACTAAATCTCGACAAGATGGCTTCAAAACGCGACTCTTTAAAATGAGTTTTTAAATTCAATTTTTTTTCCTTGCCACGTTTTGGCCACTTTCTACTTAAAAAGTTCAAAATATTATTGATGATTTCTGGTATTATTTCAAGTTCTGCTAAATTACTAAGGAGTTTTAAAGCTAGGTATTGCATGCACCAGCTATAAAGCAAGCTATTGCTATAAGTAAAGCTATTGTTTGGAGAGTGTGGCATGTCAATAATGAATGCAAATATACATGTAGAATGACAAACAAACAGACTTGTATAGTTTGCTTTTCAAAACATACATGCTATGAATGGAATAGCCACTTACTTGAAGAACAGTTAAACAATACTCAAGCCGGTTAGCTCAGTTTTTGATGTTTCTTAAAATGGTAGTGATAATGTTATGGGATTATTTCGTATAGCGCAATGCTCTTTCCATGTGAAATACAGTTCCATGTTCAAACGCCATAAAAAGCCTCTTTAATGGGTTTCCAGGTTTAGTTTGAGCAGCACTTTATCTATTTGTCTTTATAAGATATGATTTATAGTTCTATTATTACCTGAACTAGTTCGCTCTAATGATATAATTTGCTTTTGTAAAGTTTACAGCTTATGTTGATATATATTTATTTTCTCGTCAGCAACATTTCCTATAATTGTAAATTTTAACACTGAAGAGGGCTAACGAAAGTTTAGCGTTTCATTTGTCAATGTAACAAAAAGGTGATTGAATTCAGCAAGAACTCGGCCAATTCATTGCTGCACTTGCCAATAATCGCTCATTCAATAGTATCATATAACACTTGAAAATGTTTGCTAGCTTATAAACTGTTATTGTTATTATTGTCAAGACATTTTAGTTATATTTACACAAGAAATACAGGAAACTCTAAGAAAAATTAATACAGTGCGCCCCTGACAAGCTCGACCAGCCTAGCTGGACTTTTTTTCGCGAGTTTTTTCGTTAAATTGTTAAAATAGACGCTGTTTTAACTTAAGTTAAGATTTGTTCATTATAGAACTGATAACTGAATGAAGAGAAATTAACTTTTTCTCCACAATTCTTAAGTCTTTTAAAAGCGTACCAAATACGTCGTACTTGGCAGAAAATGACGATAATTTTGGCTCTCGTTAAACAGCATTTTCCCCCGCAAAATGTTTATTAGCTACACTGGAGTTTCAGTTGGTTAATCGATCAGTTTAGTAGATATGGTATTTACAGACCCTAGGGGATAAATATCAAGATTAACACTAATGCGTTTAAACATATCTTTAAAGCTTTTGACGAATTTTTAATGAACAAATCCGATAAAGATAATATTAAGAACGCGTTTTATAGTTAAGCCGTTAAAAAAATTAGTTTCAGAAAACTCTCGATTTTAAACCAATACATTGTCATTTAATATGTTTGTATGTGCGAAGTTTATTTGTACAACTCTTTCTAAAAGATTGCCCAAGAGTGCGCGTCATTTGGGATATAAAACATCTTAGTCTATACTGATTAAAGCGATTTAACAGCTATTTTCAGTTTCCAATTATGTACTAAACATTTTGCAAAAGATTGGCAATGCGTTAGGAAAAAATATTCTGATATTCTGATATTACTCATTGAAAGGATTTGAAGGACAACACCTTTGAAATTCGTTGTAATGGTTCACTTAAGCTAGTAGACAAATATTGAACGAAGACATGTCTTACAGCAGGTTTCACTTAGCTTGACGGTTGAGATGAGAATACCTGTCCAATGCACTCAACTCTTTGCGGCCATTCTAAATATTTATAGATTGTGTAAAACATAGATAATTATATAGAACTAAAGAACACAATATCTATGTTGTTTCGAGTTGCCTTTTACCATTTTTATCGCCCTCATTTTGACTTGTTTGCCTTGTAAGATGATTGACAAGTACTTAGCTATTTTTAGGCGAAATGTTCGTTTTCAAAGCCCTTTTTAATATTAAACCACATAAAAATTGAGATATTTCTTTCCCTGAGATCTCGATCTAAAAACTTATACAAATATTTCAAAGAATAATGCAAAAATATATCTATAGAATCGGGACCTAGATATTTCTGGACTTAAGTTAAAATCATTATGATACTGTCTTCCAAAGTCTGTTTTAAGTGATTTGTCAGCCTCTTGTTTATATATATATTGTATTAATACAATAATATTAAACATATCTCAATGTTTTAGTATAGTATATGAGAAAAGTCTTCCTTAAAACTAGTTGTTTTTAATTCAACGGTTTCCTTGCAGGAGGGATGACTTACATTAACTATTAATACCAAATATCTTAAGTACTGTCACTCTGTCTTTTCACTTAATGGAGAGCATTTTACTAATCAATTATTCACGACAGCATATTTGTAGTTATAAACTTTTGCTACTCTACCATGACAACAACTTTTACAGCTATAACATAATTTACTGGGGGTTATTAGGTTGCTACCATCATAGTATATGGGTAGTGTAAGCAGTGTTGTGTGATTATAATGTCGGGGTAATGACACTTGTGTCTGGCTTAATAGATTGACACGTTAAACAGGGATTTATTTGATATTATTATTTCATATTGATGTAGATTATTGTTAGTCATTTGGTTGAACTATTCCAGTGATTGTGTTTTATTGATGCAGTGAGACTTGGTACAAGTCCAAAACCTGTCCAACTGCTGTAAATTGCTTTTCAAAATCATTTTGCTCATTTGTGCGTTCAAAGTGTATCCACTCCCTCTCTCTTTTCTTCTCCCCCTCAGCCCTCCTCCTCCCCAATCCTTATAGTTGTCCTTGTTGCTGTTTAACTTTTCTTTCTTCATGTTCTTCGCACTCTCTATTTAATTGTTGTTTTTGCCATGAATTCTTCCCCTGTTTTTCTATTGTTCAATCAACTGAAGTCTTCATTGTTTTGTTGTTTTGTTTCTATCTGGTTTCCAACCTTCGTCTTGCTGCCAATCATGACAAACTCTCTGCTAAAGACGTTTAACACCATTTAACAATTAAAGATAAAAACAATATTGACCAGCATAAGATTCCAGTCAAGGGGCCGACCATTTAACTTTTGAGGGGGGGGGGG
>JAUPMH010051439.1:0-10094 GCA_032270665.1 Metridium farcimen
CTAAATCACAAATGTTCTATTTTCTTTGTGACAAATGTTCTATTTTGTATGACAACCTTACTGCAAGTAGGTGTAAACAAAAAAGCATGCAATATAACTAGGACCAAATAGTTTCGAAATAGTGTTAACTCTATTGCTTTCTAGAGTACAAACACTAAAAGCATTCCACACAATTACCAATACAAAGAACTAATTAATGTTATCTTCGTCAAGTTAATGCTTTTATATAATTGCTGACAAATTGCTGCACGCTTTTAATGTTTAATTTGTACCCCACATACCCAAACGTAAAGTTCGTGTTTTCATTTCAAAATCCTGCTGATACTTCGAGTCAACAACATGTCTCCTGTACCTATTATTCAACTGTATTTGTTCAAGAAGCGTTGCATTATTGTTCTTTCTATTGTTCGTTCAATTAATCTGCATAGTTTGCAAAAAAATGTCTTCTCTAATTAAATATTTATTCAACAGGGTTTGTTGAGGTTGGAACCTACAGTAAACTGAACAAATCCCAGTCTCTAAATCAATCAAGTACGATTCACGGTTGGACAACCACAGGAAACCGAGGCCTGTACACGCACGATGAATCGCTAGCAAGTTCGCTATTCTCTGACGTCAAAGTTGCAGTCGGCGGAGTTTACTTCGCTTCGATGACGCTGATATTCAACTCTGCATCCGATAAAACCTTGAAGGCTTCTATCTTAATAAACAACGACCATAACAGAAAAACCGGTCTAACCAGTTTTGCAACTAACAATAGCAGTGTGACTGTAACGGGACTTGCGCAGTTAGGACAGGGAGATTCATTGTCAGTTTACGTCGAGTTTGACAATGGCCCCACTTGGACTGTGTTCTCCGCAAGCACGTTTTTTGCACAGCTGCTCTACTCTTTGACAAATTATCCAGCATTCCAAGCGGTTTTACCAAGTGATTCGTCTGACGTAGCAGCCTCGATCTGGCACCGTGCTGAGGGGTGGACTATAAGCTTTGAGTACCAATCAGGGCTCTCAGCGTCGATAGGTTCTTTCTGCGCAAGTTGTGATGGGATATATTCAATCCAAGGGAATATTTTAATCGAATCACTAAAGTCTCTGAATGGCTCCGTGGCACTTTTCCTTGCAAACCAGACTGTCATCTCCGAGGAATATTTCAACGGTGGTAAACACAAATCTGTTGGAGTTGGAGGAGTTTTTCAATTGAAAAAAGGAGAGTGCATTGATGTTAGAACTCGCTCCTTTGTGAGCCCGCACAAAATCATCAAGAGCAGCGGTTTCTCATCGTTCTATCTTGGTGCTCAACAACTCCATGCCGAATCGAATAGACTTGTCACGCATGCTTCAGTAATATCGACCGCTGGCCTTTATGACATAAGCGGTTGGGCAGCCGATGGTTCACATATTTTCTTTGAATCGTTGCCTACAAAAATGATGAATAACGGTTTGAATTATACGGTTCCGACCCAAGGAAATTACTTAATATCCGCCTTGGTTAACTTCAAATCTACGACAGAGAGAAACTCGGAGAGCATTCA
Organism: Metridium farcimen; assembly: GCA_032270665.1. NCBI lineage: Eukaryota > Metazoa > Cnidaria > Anthozoa > Actiniaria > Metridiidae > Metridium > Metridium farcimen. The sequence continues at coordinate 1,532 of JAUPMH010051439.1, forward strand.
GCTACTGATAATAATAAACAAAAATACATCCTCAACACCTTCTGACGCATCTATCGTTGCTAAGAAACCAATTTCCCTGTTGACGTCATTGACCATAAATGGTGTTCTTTTCCTTTCCGCAAATGATGTCATAACGCTTTGTGTTTATAAAGACGGAGGTACTCCGGTTATCCCATTGGCCGATAGCCGTTTCTCCGTTGCTATGATACCGAAAGACTGGCCTGGGCTATCAACCACCTTAAAAAGTGACCAAGTACTCTCGACACAAGGCTGGAACGAACTCGGCAACTGGGAGACTGGTAATTTAGTAAATGGATTGTTCTCGTTTGATAATGCGTTCAATACAGTCAGCGGTCGCTACGTGGTTCCGTTTGAGGGAACCTACATTATCTCTTGTGTAATTAACATCAATGGTAGTGCTAAGCTACCGCTGGAAGTCATGATCGCGGTCAACGGTAAATTGGATACTACAAGTGCTTTGTACTCTCGCCAGAATTCTGGCCGAGGTCTAATGGCTGTGCCCTTGACAGGGACACTACGGTTGTCACGTGGTCAACATTTGTCAGTATTTGTCTATGTCATTTCTGGGACTTCTTGGAAGGTTGGCCAACAGAGTAGTTTTACCGTTTCACTCAATGGCGCTGGGAGGGTTGACAGTCAAGGATTCACTGGAGGTTAGTTGAAATACAGTGGAACCCCGTTAATCCGGCCACTGAAGGGACAGCCAAAAGTGGCCGTATTAACGGGATGGCCGTATTAAGCGGGTAAATTTTATAGAAAATGTATGGACATCCATTTCGTCGGGACCTAAATAACTAACCGCAATAACGGGGTGGCCGTATTAAGCGGGTGGACGTTAGGCGGGGCTTCACTGTACTCGTACTATTATAAGTTATCAATAGTTTTTTACTTTTTTGCCCTGCATATTATGATTTATTGCGGGTTTTATATTTCAGTCAAGACGCAAGTGGACGATCACACAACAACAGGATGGAAGGAAGTAACTGGCTGGCAACCACGTGACTCAACCGACCAATCACAAGTCACATGGGATTCGAATTTCACTCGATTTACACCAAGCGAAGATGGGATTTACTTGATCACCGCTAACGTGATTGTCTCTCACTCTGCTGTTTCTCAATTCCACGCCATGATCGTTGCAGATGGTAAGTTTGACAAGTTCTCTGGTGGACAGAGCTTTCAAAGCGTCTCCGACCTTCCCACGTCGCCATGGCAATTCACTCTCCCCGTCTCAAGCTCATTGAAGCTAACAACGTCGCAATATGTATCGATCTACGTTAGGTCTTTGGTGAGCGTGTCATATAGTATCCATGGCAACAGTACTTTGTCGATAGTGTTAATATCCACCTTAATGAATCCCCATCGTGGGGGGATAAATGCCGTAGCAGAGTTTGATACTCACTTTGGGAAGGAATTTAGTATGATTAAAAAGTGGAAGCTCTCAACTGCGGATGATAGTAGCAAAATTTACGGCGTGTATAACGAGCAAATGAACTTCATCAAAGAATATTCATCACTTCAAGAATACATTCAAATCGAAAACTCTGGATTGTATTTTCTCGAGGCAACAGTAGAAGTTAAAGCCGAAATATCAATCGGCCCTTATGCTCTTGCTATGTGTGATAAAAAAACATCGCAAAAAACAGCCATATACACATCAAAGCTCTCTGATGGACAAACAGGGAGTTATTTCGGAATAACTATGTATGGAGTACTATATTTAACAAGAGGTCAGCGGATCTTCACATGTTTGTCAGGCCCAAAGAAGGTATTTAGGATTGGTAGGACAGGGGTTTATCATATTGGTTTCTCGGTGGTAAGAATAGTACCACGTGATTACATTCCTGGGATGCGCCAAGTTGCTGATTCGCTTACGTCATCATCACCTGACTGGATTGCCGTTTCTGATTGGACAAGCGGGGGAATGAGTTCTTTGTATAAGCGCGGTGCGATAAGTACTCCTGGAATCGAGGACATGAAGATATCAACAGGAACTTTCTTCATCTCATCGTCGTTTTTGGCAACAAACACTTCGTCTACAGTGGAAATATGCGTCAGCTCTTTGAATTGTGATTCTTGCTTCCTGCAAGCTACTTCAACCAATGGCGGTGTTAGTCAAGCTGCCGTACTTCGATTCCAATCACAGAAGAACATCAAAACGTGTAAGAAGAGGTACTCTGGCACTGTTTCTCGTTCCGCGCAGTTTCTTCCTCGTTCAACCGCTAAATCAACTTTCTATTACCGACACGATAGCCTAACGCTGACCCCCAATGGGGAAGTTCCTTTGACTAAATGGGTCTCGACGGATAATCAGACTCAGTCCGTTATTACTGTGACCGTCCAAGGGCTATATATTGTGACTATTAATATCGTATTAAAATCGACTACGGACACCACAGTGAGGCTTTCTGTCTATCTGAATACAAACGCCGGCGCGTCTACATTAGTTCCAGGCCTACACGTCCCGGTCACGTGGACTAAAGCCAATGATCCAATGGCGTTTGGTTTATCGAGTCTTGTTCGAATGCAGAAGGGATACTCTCTAAGTGTGAAAGTCTATTCAGGTATTGTTGTTAGTTACACTAGTAGAACGTTTTCGTATGACTCATCTTAACATGCAAATAAGCATATGTGTAAAATAACATGCTAATGAGGTGTGCGTGTAGTTATATGATTCAGTGATTTGCGCTCTCGCGTATCCAAGATATGCCTATTGTTCAGTTAAAATCTCAACCTGTAAAAAAAAAATCTCGCGCGCTAATCAAAGTTTTTTGTTACTTCTCACCTACAATACCATATATGGTAATGGTATTTTTTTGAAGATTGCATACGGTATTTCTTATACGCGGTTTAAAATAATTAAAATAACACTAAATTCCTTGTGCACTTATCGAATTACCGTTTTCGAAAATTCTAGAATCGAACACAGCCTCGGTGCAGTCCGGCGCAACCTTCTCTGCAGGCTTGGTTACTGTAGAAGCTTCCTTTCAAGGAATGTCCGTACGTGAGCCACGTGATTTAACATTGTCTGCCTCGCCTTATTGGATGATCGTGCGAGGCTGGGAACTAGTTAGTACTGGAGCAGTAACTACGTCATCTGTAGTATATCAAGGTCGATTTGTTGTGGAAACAAGTGGTGTTTACGTTGTCATGGCAACCGTTAGTGTTTCAGTAGGAGTTCCCGCTGGAAAAGAATGGTATGTTTTGACTTGCAAATCATGTATGTTTGTCTGACTATTGTTGAAGTATAATCATTTTATCACTGCTTACACCTAGACGATCCGAAACTGTTATCATGTTATTTTTATGAAAATCATCATTATCTTCATCGTCATCACCATCATCATCATCACCATCATCATCACTATCACCATCACAGTTAACCACCATAGTAATTATGATGACTACAATCATCATCATCACAACCATTATTATATTTTAATTCTAAGTGTTGTGTGACCACTTATAGCACTATTGAACTACTTCTCTCTATTGATGACGACGTTGCTCATAACAACAACCTCATAATGTCACGCACTATTAAAGGCAACGATGGCGTGACAACCCGAACAGCAACCCTGAGCCTATCATCTACAGTGTATCTGTCGAAGTGGCAAGCGGTTTTTCCCAAGTTTCGCAGTACCACTGAGCAGAAGATTACAATACTCAAGGAGAGTAGTTTCTACATTGCTCTTATAGGTAAGTGAGTCAACCGATCAAGCATTCAACACACCAATCAATCAATCAATCAATAAATCAATCAATCAATACACCAATCAACCACTCAACACACCAATCAATCAATCAATCAACCACTCAACACACCAATCAATCAATCAATCAATACACCAATCAACCACTCAACACACCAATCAATCAATCAATCAACCACTCAACACACCAATCAATCAATCAATCAACCAATAAATAAATACATCAATCAACCAATCAACTAATAAATAAATAAATAAACCAATCAATCAACCACTCAACACACCAATCAATCAATCAACACACCAATCAATCAATCAATCAAAAAATACACCAATCAACCAAGAAATAAATACACCAATCAATCAATCAACAATTTGTGCAATCATGCGTAACTTTGGTATAAAACAATGAGATCTGAATAACTCATGAACGGAACGTCGACAGGTAGTTTAAGAGGTTGGCTTGTATATGAAATACATTCACTCTAGGTAAAAATATTATGGGGATGTTGGAAATATCATTTTACCCACCCTTCCAAACCCTGTAGCCTTTACTTCACTGGCTCTCTCTCCTTTGGCTTACGGACTCACTTTCCCGTAACTCTTCTCTTCCGTATGCCTAAGTGGAGCAGAGTGCACTTTAAATAGATAACTAATAAATAAATACATCAATCAATCAATCAATCAATCAATCAATCAATCAATCAATTCACCAATCAATCAATTTATAAATAAATACTGAATCAATCAATCGATCGATCAATCAAAACGACAATAAATCATTCGATTACTTGATAATTAGTAAGATTTCTATGATTGTTCTTTAGATCAACAACGATACTACTCCCATGGTTGCGATAATGTTGGCCCTCGTATAGTGCTTCATCCACAACCATTTCAACGAGTCCCTGCTGGTGTATGCAAGAAAATATCTCTTGATTGTGATGTCGTGGCTGATGGAAGAGTAACATACAAATGGTTCAAGAATAATCAAGTAATGATGATGGTGATGATGATGATGATGATGATGACGACGATAATGATGATAATAGTAATGATGATTGTGGTGGTGCTGGTAATGTTGATATAATAACGATGACAATGATGATGGTGATGATGATGATGATGGTAATGATGATTGTGGTGGTGCTGTTAATGTTGATATAATAACGATGACAATGATGATGATGATGATGGTGATGATGGTAATGATGATTGTGGTGGTGCTGGTAATGTGATGTTGATGATAACATCGATGACAATGGTGATAATGATGATGGCAATGATAAATATGACGATGGTGGTAGTGATGATTTTGGTGGTGGTAATGATGATGATGATAATAATAATGGTAATAATGATGGTGATGATGGTGGTGTTAGTACTGAGTGAAATAATGATGATGATGATAATGATGAAAATGATGATAAAGATGTTGATTTTGTTCATTATACTTTGCAATTTACATGTACTAACGTTTTGTTCTCTGCTAGTTACTCGACGAGGCTAGTCCAAATATGGTCATAGACAACGCCCAGCTGTCGGACGCTGGTCGCTACATGATCGTTGCCGAAGCAAATAATGTCAGTGTTACGTCATATCCAGCTGTTGTGGAAGTGTTTGGTAAGAAATATAGTAAAAATATGCAGCTATTCCAATATATACAGGTTGACAAACCGTTTATTACATGTTGCACCCACAGATCGAAGTTAAACTCTAACGTAAATCTATGCTTAACAACATTTTTTCAAGATCGATAATTTTATAATTATCCACTTACTTTTCAGGAGCAAGCGAAGAATATCAAATAATTTCAAGTGTTTAATTTTCTACATCACAACACATTGCATTGCTATAAATATAACATCATTTTTTTTATTTTGAAAATGACTTCCGCTCAAGATGTCGAAATGTCAGACAACAGCAGTTTCTCAAGACTACACAAACTCTCATAACACATCAACATCATTTACACATGGGCTCAGACCATTCACTCTTTTAGTATAAACTCGACCCATAAACTTGAATTAAACAGTCTCATGCAATTTATTTTGTAGATACAAGACCCATGTTATCAAGAAGTACATTGGAAGTTTCAGTGAATGAGACATCATCAAAGCTGAATCTCTTACTAATCAATTTCACTGCGCTGACAGTGAAGGAAAACCAGGCAAACGTCTCCTTTATTATTGAATCAGGTAATACACACACGTAGAATAACTTTTAGACTAGCAACAGCAGTCGGAAACGCCGTGGTAGTTGTTTTGCCTCATATTGGGTGGCAAGGGTGGCCAAGCGGTTAAACCTCTCACCTCTGTGGATGAGTATTTCTATTATTACTTCCACAATAGAAAATACTTTCCTTTATAACAAACAAACTGTTTATGGACGTTTTCCTTCGTGTTTTTAACAAAACATATGAGCATAGTTGTTTGCTAATAACATTTAATGTAGAGCCCGAGGTATAGTGAGTCTGAGTCTCCCCAATTAGAAGTACATGTACACTTGTGTCTGGCTAGATAGAAGATTGAGACGTTAAAAAAGTGATTTATTTAATGTAGGGGTAGTGAATGTGAGTCTAAGTCTCCCAATTAGAAGTACACTTGTGTTTAGCTAGTTAGAAGATTGAGACGTAACAAAGTGTTCTATTTTTCTAGGAAACATCAACGATACTTTCGAATTCAACCCGCTGTTATCAACCAGTGAAGTAACATTGATTAACACCAAGCCTCTAGACTACGAGCACATCAATAAATACCAACTAATCATCAAAGCCACCAACACCGATACACTACAGTCGGTGTACACCCACGTGACTGTCAATGTCAATGACGTCAACGACAACGCTCCAGAATTTAGACCCGAGGCTTACTCCGCAAGCGTGTCCGAGAATGCTTGGGTAGGAGCTCTGGTGGTACAAGTGACCGCGATAGATATGGACAGCGGTGATAATAGTAAAGTTGTTTATGGTATAGTTGGGGGTAATACTGGGGGTGTTTTTGGTATTCATCCTGATAAAGGCCTTCTATTGGTTAATAACACTCTCGATTTTGAAACCAACCAATCATATAACTTGACTATAGAAGCACGTGATCAGGGCAATCCCTCGTTAAAATCACGTGGTCATGCACACGTGATCATAACAGTACAAGACAGCAATGACAACAATCCTGTATTTGTTGACTTGAAGTATAACTTCACGATCGCTGAGGATGCCGGGAATGGTACCTTCATTGGACGTGTCAATGCTACGGACGCAGATCAAGATAAAAACAGTCGAATTTTTTATTCGATTCTCGATACTGAGATGCTTAAAGTGTTTTCTATCGATAAAACCAGCGGAGAGTTATCACTGGTGGGTAGGCTTGACTATGAGTCGACGAAATTCTACGTGTTAATGATTAGTGCCCAGGACCAAGGAACCCATCCACGGTCAAGCACAGCGTTAGTGTACATATGGGTACAGGATGCTAACGATAACTATCCTACGTGTAATCCACGTCATTATAACGTCACCGTTACCGAAGCAACGATAGTTGGCACAGAAATTGTTCATGTGTACGCTGACGATAAAGATCACGGGCTCAATGGTGACGTGAGTTATTCAGTAACTGGTGGTAACGCCAATGGGATGTTTCGAGTTTCTTCCAGTGGTGTGATAATCTTGATTAAAAGCTTAGACAGAGAAACTGCGTCAAACTATAACCTGAATATTACATTGACCGATAAGGGATCACCACCCAAAGTATCCCATGATCCTTGTCGAGTCGTTATTCAAGTCAAAGATATCAACGACAACTACCCACAATTCCTTAACAGCGTCTATAATGCCACTCTCCCTGAAAATACAATCATTGGATATGACGTCATTCAGGTCCAGGCCTCTGACGCTGACTCGGGCTCGAACGCGTTGATCACATATGATATCGATCAAAGTTGTTCTTCGGTTGAAGCAAATCAAAGCTTTGCGATCAATGCCACGACTGGCGACATATATACCACACAGTCTATCGACTACGAGATTTTAATCGCGAAATCGTTACGACTTCGAGTTGTGGCCAAAGACGGAGGGCGGCCATCTTTATCGTCTTACATTGACGTCATTGTCATGGTAACAGACGTCAACGACAACGTTCCAGTCTTTGTAAATCTACCGTATGCTTTGTCAATTCAGGACGATACGCCAGAAGACAAGGTTATTTTCACAGCTTTCGCGAAAGACGCTGATACTGGTCTCAACGCACAGATAAGATACAGCATCTTTAGTGTCAAAACAAAACGGGGTATTTCTTGCAGTCTTGTTGATGTCTTTGGTATCAATTCAACCTCTGGACAATTATTTCCCATCAAATCATTTAGGAAAGACTGTAACACTCAGTATGACGTCATAATCCTCGCTAATGACACAGGGAACTCGTCGTTGAGTTCTCGTGGCAACCTTACTGTTATTGTTAAAGATGTGAATGATCGCTCGCCGATATTCCAGGAAAAAGTTTACGAGAAAACTTTCATCAAACTTCCTCTGAAGGGAAGCCTATTGGAAAGTGTTAAAGCGATGGATGCCGATTTTGGTAATAATTCCGTGATTGATTACGAGGTAACTCATTATCATCTTCATTATGCATCATTACATCCTGCTCACTATCACCATCGTCATTAATGCCATTACATATACTATGTTATCTGGGGTGCTTTTCCATCAGAAAACACGTATTAACATTCGGTCAGCTATAGCCCCGCTATACTTTCACGCTTAAGGTGTTTCGATACAGTTTTTTTTTACCCCTACCAGTGCAAAACAAACGGCTATAAAAGAACTTTACTGAAGT
>JAUPMH010051772.1:0-10078 GCA_032270665.1 Metridium farcimen
AGTGAATAGAGTTTGTTTGATGTGTTGTTCTCTCTCATGCCACAAGGGTTTTTCTCCGGGTTATCTGGTTTTCCTCCATTGCAAAAATGAAAATGTGATCAGAGTTGTGTGTTGTGTGTTGTAAATATTGAATGTAGCGGTAGTGAGTGTGAGTGAACTTTATGGAAGAGCCCCGACGGGGAGTGATGCCAGGTTGTAAATATACATTTTATGATAAATGAATGATAAATGAATGAACAATAATAGGTATTTTATTGTTCCATTCTGTTGCCAGGATTGCTATCTCTATTATTTTCTGCTCAAATACCCTGGTAGAACACTAGTTTTTACAAACACTATTGATTGTATAAGACGGTTGGCTTCAATACTAAGACTACTGCAGTTGAACCCATTACCACTACACGCCAATATGCAACAAAGACAAAGACTCAAGAATTTGGATAGGTAACTTACTTAGCCATTCACTGCTCATCCATTCATTCAATTATTAATTTTATTCATGTGTTGCTCATTCTTTCACATAATTTCATTCACTAAGTCACTTGTTTGTTCATTTTTTCACTTGTTCATTCAATCAGTAAAACAGTTTTAAAGGAATCATTCATTCATCCACTCATTCATTCATTATTCTAACCATCCATCCATTCATTAATCCATTCATTCATTCATTCATTCAGTTATTTATTCCATTTATTCAATTATGTTTTCATTCTTTAGCTCATTCATTCATTCATTCATTCATTCATTCATTCAGTTATTTATTCCATTTATTCAATTATGTTTTCATTCTTTAGCTCATTCATTCATTCATTAATCTATCCACTCATTCATTCATTCATTCATTCATTAATCCACCCATTCATTGTTATTTATTCCATTTATTCAATTATGTTTTCATTCTTTATTTCATTCATTCATTCATTTATTCTTTTGTTCACCCATCCATTCTTTAATTTGCTCATTCAGTGTCGAGTCAATCACTAGTGACTCTATGTCAGACATAGATTTCAAGTATTTTGTGTACTATGTAGATTCAAGGCATCTGAAACAGGTCTACTAGTAGCTACAGATGTTGCAGCAAGAGGTCTAGATATACCTAAAGTACAGCATGTTATTCACTATCAAGTTCCGAAAGACCCTGAAGTATATATACATCGTAGTGGACGTACAGCTAGAGCGTCACATGAAGGTCTTAGTGTTGTATTGGTTGGACCTGATGACTTGGCTTCTTACAGAAAGATAATGAAGACACTTAATAATAGTAAGAAAGAGAAAATATACAATGACAGTGTTGTTCTCAATATACAGTCATTTGAAAAAACGTTGTCGCTGCCCGGCTCCGCGACTACGCGACTAGCCCAAGCGGGACTATGGGTAAAAATCACTTAAGCATTAATTTTTTAGCACGCGCTAAAAAAAATATGCTTAAATATGTAGTGAGTACATGAATGAATATGTGCCTTCACGTTCTGTGCAAAGAAATAAACCATTGTATAGAGCATGGAGATATCGACAAGTAAATAGCTATTTCTTCAGTTTTCATGCATAGGATTTGTGTCATCCAAATCAATCGCCAGCGTAAATCTAATAGAAACAAGGCACTGAGAGCTCAAGATGTTGTATATTTGCAGCTAACTGCTTCAGTGATTTCTACCCATACTCCTTTTAGGTCTAGTCGCGTAGTCGCGAAGCCAGTCGGTGACAACATTTTTTCAAATGACTGTATTCATTTCATGTTGTTTCTTGTGTTTTTAATAAAGGAGGAGAGTTGGAGTCAATGCCAATTGAGATATCCTACCTGGCTGATGTGAAGACCAGAGTATCGCTAGCAAGACAGATTGATAAAGAGGAAAACAAGTAAGGGACAAGGGAAGATAGTTACTGTATCACCACCACCATCATCACCACCACCACCATCATCATCATCAGCATCATCATCATCACTACCATCAACAATAGCTGCATCATCAACTTCATCACTACCATCAACATTATCAACAGCTGCATCAACATCATCATCACCAAGAAATGTCACCATCACCATTATGATCACCATCATCATCATCAACAGCTGCATCATCAACTTCATCATCAATCATCATCAGCAGCAGCAGCATCACCATCACCACAAAATGTCACCATCACCATTATGATCACCATCAACAATCATCAGCATCATTGTCATCATCATCACAAATATAACAAAAAACTTGTTTTTATTGACAGGGTCAGAAAGAAGAAATCTTCTAATGATTGGTTTATATCATCTGCCAAAGCAATGGACATTGAAGTTGACGAGGACTTGTATCTTTGACTTACTAAAGCAAATTAAACTTTCATTTTCAGTTCTCTGTATACACCTATTTCAATAAACGTTGTCAGAAGGAGATCTGCAATCTGCAATCTGAGACCAAAATGAATTCTGGGGTACGGCAGTTTTTCTCATTAAAAATTTGTTTGCGTGCACTTTCTGGATTCGGATATGGCGATGGTAAATATAAATCTGAAGGTGCTAAGCGCAAAAAAAAACAAAAAACAGGGCCATTTCATTTCGGATATGGCGATGGTAAATATAAATCTGATGGTGCTAAGCGCAAAAAAAAACAAAAAACAGGGCCATTTTATTTCGGTCTCAGATTGCAGATTCAGATCTCCTTCTGACAACGTTTTTTAAAATAGGTGTACATATAGTCTTTGCTAAATGATATTGAATACAATACCAACTTGTGTGCCTCAGTTGTACAGTGTAGAATCCTTAATTAGCTCTAGACTAGAGGACATTGGTGACACAAGAGAACAAAAACAGCATCAAAAGAAACTTGAACAAATGAAAGGTAACACATTATGTAGTCCTTCTTGTCTTGTTGTCAATGGACTTACTGTTTTTTAAAAACACATTAAAATGTGTAGCTCACAAGCGTAGTGCACATCTTTTGGATTAATTGAGAGGTCCATCAAGTCACACTTGTTTTGGCTTCTTTCCGATCTGTGTAGCTTTGAGTAGCTTTAAATACCCGTAAAACGGAGCATTGATGGAGAGAGGGGGGAAAGAGCACACCGTCGGCTTCCTGGGAGACCAGGCTACTTTAGTTGAAACAACCAACACTAAATATTAGTACTTTTCCTATACACCTAATTCAATAAAGGTTGAAGGGGCGAGCGGCGATTGGCGATTGCACAAACAAAAGAAACTGTGGGTAATACAAATTTCTTCTTATTCCTTTCTAAGTTACCCACACAAATTCCCACCACTGTTCAGCAATGACCTTAGATGGGTGTCTTGAAGGTTTCGCCGAACGGTGGAGGCATTGTTTGGGTAATTTAGAAAGAAATACGAAGAAATTTGTAATACCCAGTTTCTTTCAGTCATGCAATTGCCATTCACCCTTTTACAATTAGGTGTATATATATAATTTAAAACTAAATTTTGTTATTGTGTACAGCATCTTTGACCTCCATGACAAAAGCACCAATACTACCTAAAGGATTTAGTGGCAAATATCCTACCCAGAGTGGTAAACTGGTTGTACCTGGTTTACAAGGTAACTATGAGACCTATGACAAGAAATATTCACGCGCACACATTTACAATAGTATATAATAATAATTTGTTATAAGTTATATTTATTGTCAATGACCTCATTAGCATATAAGAAACACATTAGCATACAAGAACCTGCTGATGTGAAACTACTCAATAACTGTAGCAAACTATAGTTACTGATTTAACTACGAGTAAACAAGGCTTTTTGTTCATCCATTTCATGTCTTTGTGTAAATGTAGCTTAATTTTCCCTTCAATGTAAATCGTAATGTAGAGCTGTAATGTATTCAAAAAACATTTTGTCAATTTTCCAGCTTTATCTAAACCATTTGTTTTGTTTATAGATGAACTATCCATCAAGCCACATGCAGCAAAGGCAGCAGTAGAGAAAGCAAAGAAGAACAAGAAGAGAAAGAAATGAATTGTTTGTTTTATTGAAATAAAGGACATGATTGTTTATGGTATCCAGGTCTCACAGTCTCCTAAACATCTAATACTCTATCAGCATAAAATATGTTACTACTACTCAATGTTGAGTAGATGTCTTTTTCTTTGCTGTTTGCAAGTTAATACACTAAGCTGGCATAGATATATTTTTGCTGTCATGATTCGTGATTTATAGATATGCATCTGGTTTGTTTTTTTCTATTTTCATGATTCATTGTTGAGTGCCTTTCTCTTTTTTGCTGTGTTCAAGTTGCTACTTTAAGGTCAGATAGATAATATGTTCCTGCTGTCAAGTGATTACAGCAGGGACTAAGATATGTATCTATTGTTTTCATGGTTGTTGAGTGTTTTTCTCTTCTTTGCTGAAGATAGATGTGTTTCTGCTGTCAAGTGATTACGGCAGGGACTAAGATATGTATCTATTGTTTTCATGGTTCATTGTTGAGTGTTTTTCTCTTCTTTGCTGTGTTCAAGTTGCTACATTAAGGTCAGATAGATATGTTCCTGCTGTCAAGTGATTACGGTAGGGATAAGATACAAATCTGTTGTTTTCATGATTCATTGTTGAGTGCTTTTCTCTTCTTTGCTGTATTCAAGTTGCTACATTAAGGTCAGATAGATATGTTTCTGCTGTCAAGTGATTACGACAGGGACTAAGATATGAATCTGTTGTTTTCATGATTCATTGTTGAGTGCTTTTCTCTTCTTTGCTGTATTCATATATGGTTTCAGTCTCCATTCTGTGTCTGCTTCTGTCTGGTCTACAGTACCAAGTTTGATTTCATACACTAAAACACAATCAATTACATTGATCAGGTCTTCTAGAATAAAACAACATGCAACAAGCCATTTCTCCAGTAAGAGAAGTCACATTGATTACAATGATGATAGATGATGATGATAAATTGATTACTTAAAGTAGACATTGATGATGATAATAATACATGATAACAGATGATGATGATGCATTACTTGGAATGGACGATGATAATATGATCATAAATTGATTACCAATACTGGGAATGGATGATAATGATGGATGATGCTAAATTGATTATTGTGAGTGGATGATGATGATGATAACATGATGATAAATGTATTACTGTGAGGGGATGATGATACGTTAATGATTGACAATGGTGGTGATGATAGTGGTGATCAATAAAGTGATGATGATGTCTGACATACATTTCATTTCAAACCGTGGCCCAACTTCATGAAGTTCAACCTGTCCATCCACCTTCTTGTAGGTATGATGTCTGAAAAACAAAGCACAATGAAAGTGCATATGTTTACAAATGACTGTTGATAACAGATTGTGTGAGATATCTCTGCCACAGCCACATGATGATATGTAGAACAATGTGGATCATCCCAGCACAACAATAGACCTCTTTACCTCCGTATTCAAATTGCCCATTTCAGATAACATGTGTAATTCCCTTGAGAATTGTTCTTTTATGATGAATGTTATATCATTTACATGTGAAAGAAACAATTCCCAAGGGTAGCATCACGTGATCTGAAATGGGACAACAAACAAGGAAGGTAAAGGGGTCTATTCTATCCAAAGCACCTATTATACATTATCTAGCACAGCTGTGTTATTTGACAAAGGGTGTATTTGCACAGGCTATGCCTCATTTTGATCTAAAACTTTTCACAAATTCCAAGCAAAGCATGAAAAATGATTATCTCTAAACAACAGAAAACTTAAAATTTACTCTGAATCAGGGCTTTCCCTATGCAGATGCAATTTTTGTCAAATAGTAAAGCGTTGCTAGGTAACGTGATGGCCACTTGGAGTTACCTGAATGATATATAGTCATCTTGATTGGCAAATGTCATGACTCGCCTACTGTCATCTTTTGGTACTGGAAACAAGTACTTCAAAATATTTTGAACCTGACACAGAAATATAATATCGTTACAACTTCAATATTTATCAACTCTTATCGTATATATATATATATATATATATAAGATTTGCATAGGTAGATTTAAAATGTATGTAAATAATATATATTAATGGGCCAGATTGGAAAAAAGCTCTGCTCTATCTGTTTTTACCCAATAAAGATTTATTCTTATTATTCTTACCCTTTCACCAAGTTTGCTTTTAAAATTATGAAACACAAGATGAGGAAAAGCCTCTGACATGGTGCCAGTCTTGGGGATATCGTGACGCATGACTGTGTTGGACAATGTAAAGTATGCTGTAGGACCAAAAGGCAGATGACAGACTACAAGACCATCTGAAAAACACAACAACATGCATGTTATTGACCAATACATGAATACCCTGTAGATGAATTCACGTAGTGACTACATACATTAATTTGTTACAATAGAAAGCGTGTACTTCATTTCTATTTTTTTATTAAACAAAAATAACAGCAAAAGCCAGAGATGCATTCGTAACTTATTGATAGATTTTCTAAGAAAAACTGTGCCGGTAATTGTGTTTCTATTGTAACAATGTATGCATGTGAATTTATTATATTTCTTGTCAACGAACTAATTAGCATATAAGAAACACATTAGCATGCTAACCCTGGTTATGTGAACTCGTTCTAATATTTAGTAAAACAAGTGTATGTTTTGTTACTGCTGTAATCATGACATTTACCTGGTTCTCCTCTGTGTTCATGAACAACAATCAAATCAGTAACAGCATTAGCTTTACATGCCTGAACAAGCTGACCCATTACATAGTTGCCTCTATTCAATCTCTGACTATTGGGGAATAATAGTTTGATTTCCTAAAACAAGAAAATATATTCATACTAAAGAATTACCTTACACAAATATTATCATTATTGTTTTATACAGTGGTACAGTGATACCTCTATTAAGCGGTCACCCTCTATTAGGCAGCCACAATAAAAAGTCCCCAATCTATACCTATTCTATATCTCTATTCAGCAGCCAACCTTTATTAAGCGGCCACTTTCCCGAGGGTGACCGCTTAATAGAGGTACCACTGTATTTAAAATAAAGATCAAAGCAAAGATTTAACGTTTCAAAGTAGTTACTGTTATCTTCTTTCTGAATGTCAACAATAATCAAGTCAAATAATATGCAAGAATACACAACGTACATGTATTGAAGAAATAGAAAATGATGCAGCATGCTCATGCTTCTCCCAACACTTCTCTCATCTTCTTAAAATTCATGTGTGCTCTATAACTCCATATAACTCCGAGTTTTCTATTTCTTTTATAAAATAAAAACACTTCTCAGCCAATCAGAGCGCGTGATTTATATCAAATATTTTATAATACCTTAGCAAACTGCTTCAGTCGTGAGCTTGGGCTATGTGATGTTGTTATCATGATCTTTGGGTCTTCGACGCCAGCCCATGCATACTCATCATCAATATGACTACCAACTCCTTCAAAACAATAAATGTAGATTTAATATTGGTTATTGTTAATTTATCGTTATGTGTAGATGAATGTGTAGTTCTAGAAAATATCCATACCCCCCTCCCCATTTTTTTCCAGGGGGGTTACATGGGATATTTATAATACATAATTTGCTATCAGCGACATGAAACTAAACCAAACGAATAGTCTTGCAATTAAAGTGCATCTGAAATTGCTTGTTGTATAGCTTCCAAGATTTTCCAGGCGTTTATTTCAACACTTCGTCTCTCTAAGTTGCATTTCTTATTTCAAACAAGAAAAATGGTGGCCAAGGCATTCCCAGTCGCTCTAATCGCGCCTTACTGTTCACGTGTCAAACTCCACATAACGCTTATCAATGACTAGTGTAGTGTTTGTTTAGCTTGCATAAGCACTGTAAAAGCATGACATTTTAACTCCTCTTGATTAAAAAAAGCAAAAACACATTTATGGCCCCCTAGTCATGATTTGTGGCATTTTGTGTAAAGGCCCGGGCAAATGGTTTCAACAGTTGCTTCAACATCTGTTTGATTTTGTTGAATGGCAATGTTGTAGCCGTTTGCCAGTCCCTTTCAACATTGTTGAACACAGTTGAAAGAGGATGGCAAATGGTCTCAACATTACCATTCAACAAAAATCGACCCAATGTTGAAGTAAATGTTCAAACTGTTTGACCCCCTGCGTTCAGCATCATTCAACAGCCATTCTACAGCGTTCAACAAAATCGACCCAGTGTTAAAGCAAAATAATGTCCTAGTCGTTTACCCGGGCCTTTTATTTACCCCACATTGAACACCAATATCACGAGACTCTTGATAAACCAGGAGAGTTGATATGTATAGTCATCTTCAGTATCAACTTCATCACCATCATGTTGAATTACATGCTATGTATATGATTCATGTAGGTAATAATTTAATGCAATTAAACAAAGTTATTTTAAACATTCAACTTACTGTCATGTTTTTCATCGTCAAATTCGATCGCCTTCCTCAACTCCGCTTCATCCTTTCGTAGTTCCGTTGGAATTGGTTTCCCCTCTAAATACAATATAAAGAAACATAATAATTCAACTCTCTATGGTATGTTCATAGACAACAGTAACATACAGTACCTGTGAGTGAGAGTTTGAGTCGCTTTTTCTTTTCATAAATCGACCTCTCCTGATCTTCAACGGATTTACGATAAAGATATTCCCGCCTAAGTCTAGCCTGACGTCTTAACTAAAAAACAACAGCAACAAAATGACAAATTTGAGAGGATATTCATAAGAAGATATCAAAGAAAAACTCTGTAACAAATTTCACGTGTTTACCCACCATGTTGGACGCGTTGTAAATGGAAGTCTGGGAACCAGTTGTTGTGAAACAGGAAACCCGTTTCGTGAAAACACAGGTAGCCCATCACCCTTGATGCCGTGTGTTGAGAAAACGTCACAAGTTTCTCTCTGTATTTTTTAATGTATTCTTTTGCCAAATAGCTCACTACGTGAGAAAAAATTGCAATAAATGATAACTAGTAACAACCTCTATGAAACGTTATTAAGAACGACCATAATCATTGTCGTCCTCCTCGTCCTCATCATCATCATTATCATCATATATATAGCTAATCTTGAGGCCGAAATGGATCGTGGGAAATCTTTTATCGAGGCATTTCGGCGAATGAGGCGTGTAAAACAATCAACGGGTGTCCCTCAATGAAACAAAAACAAGGCAGTTAGGAGGCATCTTGAAACCTAATGGAAAACTTAAAATCCCATGACCACTTTCGCTGCCAATTTCAGCGAATACGTATTAGCTATATTATAATTGAACTGATAAACGTACCAGTCCACTCATTTGTTTTCTGCATGTCTCAAGGTCTTCTTTTGTGCTTAACCCTAGTTAAAGTAAGACCTACTCGTGAGCAGACGTTTTGTAAACTCCATCAGTGTTTACTAAATTTTAGCTAAAAGCATTAATCTTGCTCTCGACTTGAAAACCGCAAAACCGCACACACAAAAAATCGACAAAACCGCACAAATGCACCAAAATTTGCTAAAGACCGCAACTGCAAGATTTCTAAAACCGCAAAACCGCAGATATAAGTGAAAAAAAAACCCCGCAAAACCGCACCAAAAATAACGCGAAACCGCATCACCGCAAAACCTTACGTCCCCTCCTGCGTGCATCCTACACAAAGCCCCGGTATTTTGTTCGGCTATTCGCAGGCTAGACAGCACTTAAACAAAATAATAATGATAATGTCAGTGACGCAATTGTTTTTATATAAAAGTATATTTCAACGATCTTTTTGAGATTAGCAGATTAGTCTAGCAGCTGCATGTTTTTAGTAAGAGACACAGGGAGCCCGACACTAAGAACGGCTAGGAAGGAAGTCTATAATACGATCGGTTATAACCGTATTGAGCTAAACTGAAGTATAAAGTGACCATTGCAGACGTTTTTCGATCTTAGTAAATTGCTTATATTAGACAAGCTATTAAAATTCTCAAGTTTAGGTACTTATATATAAGTAAACATGCAACGTTTTCTTGAAAATGTTCTCATATATCAAGTAAATTGTGTGAAAGAGCAAAACGTCATACAGAATAAACCAATCAGCACCTTTGACAAAATTATATCAGCCAATCAGAATGAGAAATATATTGACGTCACATTTATTTGCAGAAGATTCT
>JAUPMH010052105.1:0-10073 GCA_032270665.1 Metridium farcimen
GCTTCTCTTTACTCCGACGCCAAAGGGCTAAAGCTCGAAACGTCAGTAAAGTTAAGTTAACATTTTTACTATGTTACAAATTTCATTATATTACCTATCGTTTATATCAAACACCGACGCAGCCTATACTTGTTTACTCGCTAGTTTCAATTCATAGTTCAACATTAGTTTCTTCATTAGAAGAAATAGTGTGATAGATTTGATTTTTTATCTAATACTATTTTAATAAAATTCTTTTAAAAAGATAATAGTTAGTTTCGCGACAAAAAGAAAAATTCAAAATAAAATGCAAACCATTAAACTTTCATCCTAAAATTTGCGTAAATAATAATATAAAAAAACTGGGAATTGAAAAGTGAAAATATGAATGTATTCTCGTTTAAAATTCTATAATTAGCTGCCTATTTAATAAAAAGCTGTTTTTTTAGAGATGTTTCTCTGCACGCCCTTCATCGTAGTGTCGCGGGACCCTTTAACGAATAACAAAATGTTAAGAAATATGTCCGTCGCTTGTTTAATCAACACCAAAGCCTTGCAGCTTAATATCCCAGCATGGTACAAAAACTATGAATGGATGAGAGTTCTTTACAACTCAGCATCCCATAATGTTTTCGGTATCAGAGTAAAAGAGACACAAAAGATGGCACTACGGGGATCCGCTGACACATCTGTAGAACCCAGATCGCGGTCTCATAACCTTATTAAATTATTGTAGTTCTTGGGAGTCGGTGGTAGTTTGTTAACAGTACATATATTAAATAAATAAAAAAAAACCATCTTATTAAGATTTTATAAACCTTATTTTAACAAAGTCATACAAATGAGTTTTTTTCTGGCGTTTCTACCTATAGAATACAATTTTTAATTTTTGAATGGAAGGTCTTAAGAAAGTGCATATTTTTTAAGGACATTGAGTGCATATAATAGTTTGAAAATAATACGTATTAGGATAATCATTAAGTAAGAAAAAACAGTATTATTAACTTAGGACCATTTTTTTGGAATCAAAATAGTTTGTGAAAAATAAATTTTAATAGCAAAGAAAAAAATGAGAAACGATTTAAAATTAATAAAAAATCATATTTCATAATTTTCACTATTTAGTATGTTACGTTTGGAATGACAAATAGTTTACAAATAATCAATGTTTAATAAAATCAAGGAAATCATTATTATGAATTTCATGTTTGTAAAATACCAGGTTTGGAGTAAAAATAGGTCATAAATAAAACATACTTTATCATATCGGAAAACTAGTGAAGAGTGGGAGCATAAAATATGTTTTCTTAATACCAAACGAAATAATATGCAGAGGGCGGAAGAAAAGCGATGAAAATGAGTTTAATAATAAATATTTTAAATCATCTCGATCATGAGAAGATCAAAGACACATTTGTGTGAATTTTGTTTTTAGTAATTAAAACAATGAAAAAGACATTTTTAAAAGAGTACTCAAAAACTTTGGGTATTTTTTTTTATGAAAAATTGGATCCAATTTCCAATTTATTTTTAACCAGTTAATTAAATCGACATAGCGGGGTTTTTTTTCAATGAAAGTTAGCATCTGAAAAAACGAAGTAGTCAAAACATCGAAGGACAACTAATGAAAGAGTGAAATTTTGTGTGAATTTCGGGAGAATGGTTGTAAGTTCGACGAATGAATCTTGTGATGGAGAAACTTGCTTCCTTCAAAACTACAAAGAAAGGACTGGTACTTTCTCACATGAGAATTCACGCTGCTCTCATGGACATAACGCTCTCAGCACGTAAAAGACACGAAACGCAAAAATAAACTCTAAGAACATTGATGTTTCTAGACACAACAGACCTTTTTAAAAAATTGAAAATTGACCAAATTTGGAGGGGCAAAGGACGAACGGGGTGTTAATGAAGTAATTACCAACGGTAGCTTTCAATCGCATCAAATTAGAGCATTTTCTGACCAATGCCGCAAACAGGACGAAAAAACTAGGTCTTTCTTTAAGTTGTGTTTATTTTGAGCTCCAAGAATGTTTCTAACGGGTAGTGCCAGCTCGAAATGCTCACAAGATGGACATTTTTTGTATGCAGTGTGACAGGTGTTTTAGAATAAACTTCTTCGCTTCTGCTCTCCTCGCGTCTTCATCACCCACTCCACAATTAAAAAAACGTATAACAAATTCTCTCTAGAAATAGATCTACTCTCAAAGGTGGGAATGTTGGAAGTTCGTGGTTTTCTTGCCTCATCGTGTTACACAGCAACCAAATCGTTCGTAACACGTGTGGGCCGATCAAAGATTCGTTCCATGCCACATGCAGAGTTAGTTATCGCAACGAAAATAAACTCGCAAAATATACGATCGCAATAGATGGGCTAACTACAACATATACTATCATATCAACGATAACAAAAATCGAATTAGGAATAATATTTTTTTGGGGGAAGTATATACATTAAATATAGATTATATAGGAGAAAACTGATAAGGTGGCAGGCTATAATTTTAGCAAGGTAGTGATAATGATTTATTTCTGCGCATTTTCTAAGCCTGTTTCTCAAGGTTGAAAAATTGCTGTGATATTACAGCATAAAGTGTTGTATTTAGAACAGCAGGACTAGAACCACGTGTCAGCAGCCATTAGCATTTTAACCCATCAAAATCTCTAACGAGGGGCAAAACTAGTGTATAGTCACCGTAAAGGTTTGACACTCGGGGAGATAAAACCGGTAAAAGTTCTAGAAGATTGAATTCTTGATTTATTTGTGGTGGTACTTTTCCCACCAGCACCTGCTAGCTGCCTCCCAACAAAGACCCAAACTACCCTTTCCACGTGTTTCCATCAGAAAAAAAAAAATAAAATTGTCATTGTTTTGGAACTCTCAAAATTTTCGAAAAAAAATTCCAATTTCGAACGTTTGATCGGGATTAATTTCACGATCTACAAACAATAAAAAAAAAATATATTTCCAACTTTTTTTAAACATCCCACTTTTTCGCTCCCTTTTGAAATGCCAATAAATAAAAATTAGTTTTTAGAAGAGTTGGTGTTGAGTATTTTGATAGAGGAAAAAAAACCAAACATTTCGAGTGTTTTACTGCCTCGAGGTAGCGGTCAAATGAAAAACACCAAGAAAATAGGTGTTTAGAAGTTCATGTGTTAATACGATAGTAAATTTACCTCTTGATATCAAGTTTTGCTTAAGTAAACAACAGATCGGAAAACGAATCTAATTCACGAGGAAGTAAAGATCGAAAAGTGATGGCCAAAATTACTATGTGTACGATAATTTGATATAAGCGAGTCAACTAAACAGAAAACTAATAAACCTTTCTAACGGAAACCAATCCAAGTCCACAGATTAAGGGAGAAGAAACAATCCGCAGCTCGCGTTCAAAAAAACATATGAAATTCCTGACTAAATATCAAAGATTACGAAACAAAGGGCCGCTATTCCCTTATATATCGGCCGATTTATTAACTCCAATCATATGAAAAGTTTATCTTGGGTTTATTACTTTGAAAGTTAATTACAATCATCTGAAAATTCTCGCGCCAATTCGAAATTAACTGGCGGTTTTGTCAATTTAATATAGAGTCTGATGAGATCCCCAAACAAACTTTACTAATTGGCGATTTTGAGCTTGGACTTTTTCCCTTACTTCAAACGGCGGGATTGTAAATATGGAAATTAACCTCGTCTTTTGACAAGGCACAATATCCGTTTTCGGAAAAAGGCAGGATTTGAAAATAAAAATACCTCAATGTTAATATTTTCCTAGGATTTAGATTGTTGTTTTGAGAGTTAATGGAAACACAAGGTCACAATGTTGCAATTAACACGACCCGAAAGGGGAAAAACATTGTGATATTTTTGTTATTTTGGAGATAATATCTTAAACCTAAAACCCATATCCACTAAAATAAATCCTGATTTAAAACTCGAACTCAAAACAAATCTTTTTCTAATATTTTCCAAGAAAAAATACACTTTTTAAAATAATCAAAAAAATAAATACCATTTTTTTTAATACTTTTGATAAAAATATATGCAATATTTTTCAATAATTTTCAAGAAAAATAAAAGCAGCTTTGAAATTACAACTAGAGAAATTTCGGAAATAATAAGTTTTAATTTCAAAAACGCGCTTTAACGAGGTACGATTAATAAGCGACAATGTCAATAATAAACTTTAAACTCGAATAGAAAATATAATTTAAGATTACAAGGGTTAACAATAACGTGGAAATATTAAAACCAACAAAATGTAAATTGCTTTAACATGCATTTAATAAAATAGCCACTGCAAAGTGCTTTTGAATTACAGCGCAAAATCTAATTTTCTTTCACAAACACTTGACGAAAAATTATCAAGGAGCAACGAAAAAAGTGAATTTTTTTCGTAGAAAATTCAAGAAATTTTTAAGAAAGGTTATCAGTATAAAATCACAGTTCAACCAAGTGCTGTTACGATCTAAATGAGCTTATGTTGATCGTTTATCTGCTAGTAGCATGACCTCATTAACGTCCTGTACGCTCTAATCAACCGACGACTGATGGAAAAGAACATCATTCAAAAAGATAAGAAGATTATTCTGATAACAGAGCAAAATGCATCATCGCGCAAGAAAAACCAGTGCGCACAGTGTCGAATAAGTGCCAAAGCAATGAAAGTTTTAAAATGAGGCGAGATTCGAATAAATGTAGGTTATTTTGACTGTAAAAGTATTAAGCAGACACTAAAGAACGATCTAAACAGACAATCAATACAAAGAGGAATGAATAGAAAAAGGATAAATATAACAAGAGCGGACTGCGTTGGTGTTTCTAAGGAAACAAGAGTGAAATAGAAACTATATATACTGATACAGCGTAGAAAAGAGAGTTATTTAGAAAAAGTACAAATATTATAGATATTTTTTATCATAAAATTAACAAATGACACTTATGGACAATAAGATCGAATATGAAAGTAAAGCACATTGTTTTCACTTAAAATCAATGACAGACTCACAAAATGTACACAACGCACGTCTTGTACAGCAACCAATTTTTTGCTACGCGCACGCGCGCACACATTATATCGACTGCGCACGATTTCAAAATAAATGTTGTTGTATTAAGTAACTATGACAACACAAATGTCATGACATCAGCTCAAGCCAAAGTTTAAACATAGTTACCATGGTGACCAAATTTGAGTGATTGTCAACCTTAAAGTACTCGAGTTGAGAGAAATCTGACAGAGCATAAAGTACTACATCGCGAACGATAAACAAATACAGGCTAAGTCTTGAGCAAACACATTGAGAGCTGGGACGAAGGGCTTGGGGAATTAGTAGAATATTATCGTGAAATTGGGAAGAAATTCGCTTTTTGGATTATTCTGTAGGAATTTAAGTTGTTGACATATCTAAAATATTACGAGAAAACTGATGAATTTGAAGAAGAAAATGAGAGCAAAAGCTACTGATTCTCTGTATTTTTTCTTTTCTTTTTCGCTTTTGCAGGTCTCAAAAGTCCGGGAGGCAATATTTCGAATCACAAAATAACACACACACAGTCGTATTCATAGCACAAAAGAAAACCCAGAAAAATGGAATTTTTAAGAAATTGTATCTTCTGCTTCAACAAACGTTGGTTCCTTGAAAGGAATTTGCACAAAAAAAATCAAAAAGCGACAAGAACTATTTTCATAAACCTCGCCAAAATTCAGCACTCTTCATTGAAGTTGAGTTCTTAAACTACGCGTTTGTTTATGTTTGTTTCGCAGCGAAGAAATCTTCATTTACAAAGGGAGGAAAAAGACGAAAAATCCTTCATATTTAGCCTAATATCTTCAACATGAGTCGGCAAGTTTCTTTAGCAAAATGGATGCAAATTGAACTATTTCGTACACGGTCCAAAACAAAAATAATTTAAAAATTGCAGCGCGAAAATAAGTCTAAATACAACTCTTACCATTCAAGGAACGGGAAATCCCAATTACAAGCGGTTTAAGTCCCCCAGAACGTAAAGAAGACGTTGGTGCGAGTTTGAAAACATGTCGTACACACTACGTAAAAGAAATGAAGGTCTCACAGCAACCGTTTATTACTTATTTGACTCTAGTTGACATTCAATTCACAAAGCTCTCCGAGAAAATTGAAAAGATGTTTACAAGTAGACAATGCCACTTTACGAGCTATTGAAAAACTTGCCCCAGCACAAAGGGTTGCTGTCCATCTAGATTTACAAACAAAAAACACGAGACAAAGGCCTCTAACCTAATTGAAAAGCCCAAGTCGAATGAAGCGCTTTGTTGTATTAGGGGTAAGTGTTTGGATCCATAAATGAATAGAAAAGATAGGAGAAAAACCTTAGATTTAATTGAATCTCGACTAGATATTTAGCACTAGAGCTTATCTCATTGGATAGTTGCTTAGAAAGGACTAATTGTGGTCCTAACAACTGGAAGTGGAACGAAATATCTCTTTTGTTATGGGAATATCTTTAATTGAACAGTGGTAATCACAAGCAACAACTTTCGAAAATGAATCTTGTGGGACATGACACTTCAATCAATCTTAATTTTAAGTTTGAACAGGCGCAATAAATGATCACAAGTTTTGAAAATTAGTTTTGTGGACGGAAATCAAATTAAGCTTGGCTCATTGCCTTTTTATTACTGGGATGAATTCTTTGTATTTTTATTGTAATGTTAATGAAAATACAAGAAGATTATTATGATTGTCTTGAGAGGTGTTTCAAGATGAAAACAAACGAACGATAAATATAAAATATAAAACCAAGAAAAAATATTTCAATATTGATATTTTAATATTATTATTTTTAATATTTCTTTTACTTTTGTTATTTTCTACTCTTTATTTTCTTTATCATTTTCTTTATCTTTTTAAACGAAAAAAATGGTATTATAATAAATTAAATAAAAAAAATTTAAATTTAAAATGTGGAAATAAAATAAACTCAAAAATTTTGAACGAAAATATTTCCATTTTTCTTCAAAATGTCGTAATATCCGCAAAACTTTTCAACAAATACAACATTTCGAACTTTATTTTTCTGTTAAAAAAACGTTAATTTTTTAACCAAAATCAAGTGTCATTTTTTTTCGTCAGGAACTCGACATTCCTTTTCGTCTCACACTAGACAATCAACATCAAATCAACTAATATTGTCACCGTAGCAAAGCAAATCAATGCCAAAGATTGTTACTATATATACATATATCTAAATCACAAAAAGCAGATAGGATCATCTGCTTTATCTGTGTTGACAGCTCAGTATCACATCGGAAGAAATCCCACAAAATATTGACCATATTGAATAGTCAAACAGGATGTAAGATAGTCTATCGATACAACAGAAATGGCAATGGAAACGCTACTGTGTTTTTGCACAATAGAATGACCTCTGGCTTAAGTACATATTGTACGAGCAGTCTTTCAGAATTCACTGTATTTGTTGTATTTTAAGGTATGTCAATCAAGATGATTAGACTTGGGAACAGAAAAAGTTGAAGAAAATTTAAAACGACAGCAAAATGTTTTTGTTGTATTTGTAGATGTGCCAATCTAGAGGATTAGACTGTAGATGTACAATAGTAATTGTTGTAAAAAGTGAATGCAAGGGAACAGAAAATGTTGAAGAAAATTAGGAATAACAGGAAAATGTTTGTGTTGTATTTTTAGGTATGTCAATCTAGAGGATTAGACTGTAGATGTACAATAGTAATTGTTGTAAAAAGTGAATGCAAGGGAACAGAAAATGTTGAAGAAAATTAGGAATAACAGGAAAATGTTTGTGTTGTATTTTTAGGTATGTCAATCTAGAGGATTAGACTTGGATGTACAATTGTAATTGATAACAACAATAAAAAAGAAATTCAAGGGAATAGAGAATGCTAAAGAAAATTTAGAATGACAGCAAAATGTTTTTCTTGTATTTTTAGATATGGTAATTTAGAGGATTAGACTTGGATGTACAATTGTAATTGATAACAACAATAAAAAAGAAATTCAAGGGAATAGAGAATGCTAAAGAAAATTTAGAATGACAGCAAAATGTATTTGTTGTGAACTATTTGTTTGTTTGTTTGAAAATGAACTATTACTCAAACGATCTAACTATTGTATGAAGTCTTATGGTAGTCGATGTTTTGCCGTCTCTGCTCCCGAACTATGGAATTCACTCCCTTCATTTTTACGTAGTTTAACTTCGTTAGGTTCATTCAAATCCGCACTAAAAACTTATCTATTCAAAACTGTTTATTTTTCCTAATCACTTATTTATACGTATTCTCTTTTTGTTGATTTATTATAATTAATATTTTTCTTATTGTAAACAGCGCCTAGAGCAGTTTTCCGGATATGCACTTTATAAATATTATTATTATTATTATTGTATTTTTAGATATGGCAATCTAGAGGATTAGACTTGTACCGTTGTAATTGATGTTAACAATAAAAAAAAGAAATGCAAGGGAACAAACAAAATGTTGAAGAAAATTTAGAATGACAGGAGAATAACACACGTAGAAACCTTGTTTTTCCGAACTTGGGAATTTCATGAAACCGGCTATAATTTCGAACACACAAAACTATTTTCTTTGAAACTTTCAGTTACTTATAAAGCGAATTTTAAATCATATAAAAAAACAAATTACCGTAAACCAATTTTATGAAAAACATTTAAGTTCTTTAAGGTTTACTAAGTTTCTTTGAGAACCTTCCACTAGAACGAAAATAATAGAAACAAAGAGACTATACTTGGGTTTATTCCCTCCTACAAGATGAAAGAAACTATATTTAAAAAGAAACCAATCAAATGCTCAACACTTAAATGGCTTTCTTCGAGAAGCCAATCAAAAGCCTAGCACTAAAATGGTTTCTGCGGACGCCATATTTACAAGTTATTTTCACAGACACGAATCATTTTGGGTATTTTTCAGTCTGTACTAATAATTTTAAGATTAGTGATTTTTAGGATTTTTAGAGGTGGGGTGGGGAGGGTGACGTAATATACTTCGATTAACTAAAACATTTCTATTTTGATTCTGTCATAAAGGAATTTCGCACAAAGTACTTAAAGAACGTCTCTGTGTTTGCAGTAGCTTGCCATAATTTGCGCGTAGGAAATACTTTTTGATTTAAATGACTTTACTTACCGGATCGCTTAAGTGTTGTTTTTCGAGTAGTTCTTCTAAGTTTAAATCGGTTTCGTAGGCGTTACTTGTTTCACCTGGAACGAAATGGAATATTATCGTATCCTTATTACTTCTGATAATGTAATAATGTAATAAAATATGATGATCATGACTGATTTTGATTATGATAATTTTTCAATAATTATGATTATCATTATCATTACAATTATCATGCACTATTATCATTATTATCACTTAAACATTACGAGCAGCATCATAATCATCATCATCATCATGAAAATCATCATCATCATCATGAAAATCATCATCATCATCATGAAAATCGTCACCATAATCAGATAATGATACTCATCATCATTATCGTGAAAATCATCATCACCACCACCACCATCAGCAGCGGCATCAAGGACATCACCACCATCATCATCATCCTCATCATAAACATCATCATCATCACCACCACCACCATCATCATCATCATCATCATCATCATCATCATCATCACCACCATCACCGCTGGGTTCAATTACATACCTTTATAATATAATGTTACAGTGTATATCCCTGGTTCAGGAGACGATACGGTGGCTGAGATATCCGATTTTCTATCAAATATCAAATATAAGGTATTAGAGGAACAAATACTAGGGACAATAAAGCTTCTGCTCACAAACACCATCATAGTTACAAAATGAGAATTATGAACAACATTATCGTTATCATGATAATGAACATCACAATCATTGTAATCAGCAAAATCATCTTATTTAATATCACCAAGATAGTAATAAATTTCTATCATCAAAATCAATCATCAACACCATGAACTGAAACATCAGCATCATTATCATCATCATCATCAACACCACTATCATCAAAATCATCCACCATGAACAGAAACATCAGCATCATCATCATCGACAC
>JAUPMH010052216.1:0-18750 GCA_032270665.1 Metridium farcimen
CAGTCAGTCAGTCAGTCAGTCAGTCAGTCAGTCAGTCAGTCAGTCAGTCAGTCAGTCAGTCAGTCAGTCAGTCATTTTACAGTGAGTTAATCAGTTGTTCAAGCTATCAGTATTCAACCAGATCGTCAAGAGCCATTCTTTCTGATAGCAAGCTAGTCAATTTTCCATTCAGTGATCAATACATTGGATCTTCGATACAGTAACTAAAAAAGTGTAGTCAGGACTTCATGAATTTAATTACAAATAGTTTTTCTTCCACATTTGTTACAATTCAACATATTTTCGTATTGTCTTTCCAGGGAACATACAGTGGTAGTATAGGTGCGCCTTACAACATTACCTGTATCAAGTGTGAAGCTGGTTCCTACTGTAGCACACCTGGTCTATCAGCACCAGAGGCTGAATGTTTTTCAGGATACTACTGTAGACCAGGATCTCCAACACCGACACCAGTAAGCCCTTAACCCAATCATTTGATTCATTTTGCCGGTTTTTGAATTAAATTAGAGTAGTTGTTACTCAAATTATTTAATCACTCTCTCTACGCACATAAGTGTGCAAGCCCTAGTCACTCAACTGAGTAACTGCAAATGCATTGATTTTGATTTACTCTGTTGTTTGTGTAACCACTGCTCAGTCGTTTTTGCAGTGAGTAACAGTGGATGTATAGATTTACTCAGATACATGAGTAACCACTACTCAGTCATTTTTTGCAGTAACTGTACCATCGTTGATTTAGCAGTTCATTTGGGTAACTACTACTCAACTGTCTTTGTTATAATTGTGGATGTGCCAATTAAATCTTTATTTAGTTAGTTATTTGATACATGTGAATAGTTTGGACCCAAGTGTAAGTGCTGATTATGAATTATGAATGGAAAGGTGTGTGTAGCATAAAAAAGCTGTTTGTGTTGGCATGTGACATTTTGACAACCTAAAAAGTGTGCTTGAAGTTATGAACAGGGGCAGGTCCAGAAATTTGTCAGGGGGTGTCGCAATTGCAAATGAGGTAAAATCTGGTTCCTGAAGGGACACCCCTAGATCTGCCCCTGATGGATGTTACAATATTATACTCAGATATATTCGTCTTTTTTCCAGGACAATGGTACTTTCAGTAACATGTCATTCTATTACGACTATGGAGGTGTCTGTATGCCTGGATATTACTGTGTTAAAGGAACAAAAGAATCTATTCAATATCCTTGTGAGAATGGTACTTACAATGAGCTATGGGGAAGAACTAAGCCTTTAGACTGTGTTAAGTGTTCACCAGGGAAAGTGTGCAATGGTAAAGGACTTAAAGCACCGACAGGGAACTGTAGTGGAGGGTTCTACTGTAAAGGGGGATGTTCTACATCTCAACCTACTGATGGAACCACAGGAGATATATGTCCACAAGGCTATCATTGTCCCGAAGGCTCGGCAACATACAAGGAGTGTCCTGATGGCTCTTACAGGTACTGTTTGCATCATGATGATATTGATGGTAAATTGTTCATGAAACTAATAATAATAATAATTATTATTATTTGTAATTAATGTAAGATTAGCTTTTGCAATGTTGCAATGTAAGATTAGCTTTTGCTAAATTGGTTTCCCATTGTTGTTGTTGTTGTTGTTGTTGTTGTTGTTGTTGTTGTTGTTGTTGTTGTTGTTATTATTATTATAAACTAGTGAAGATAATAAGGAGAATGGGAGATTGGTGATGGTAAATGCGATGGTGGTGATGTTGATGATGGTGGTGATATTGATGGTAAATTGTTGATAAAACTAGTGAAGATAATAAGGAGAATGTGAGATTGGTGATGGTAAAGGTGATGGTGGTGATGTTGATGATGGTGGTGATATTGATGGTAAATTGTTCATAAAACTAGTGATGATAATAAGGAGAATGTGAGATTGGTGATGGTAAAGGTGATATTAATAGTAAATTGTTGATAAAACTAGTGAAGTTAATAAGGTGTTCATGATGGTGATAATTATTTATTATTTTCAAATCTACAACTGTAAATAACCCTCTCTAATATGAACTCTAACAATACTATGTGTGTTTCTATTTTGTTCCTATTTTGTCTCAAATAAAACATGTGTATATGTATTATCAACAGACTTGTTTTAATGCTATGTTTATCTTCACTACTAGTAATGTGACTGGACTTGCGGCATGCATGGACTGTCCAGCCAGGTACTATTGTAAAGGTGGTATTTTTGCCAAAACACCATTCCCATGCTCTGCTGGTCATTACTGTCCAACAAATACTGGTATTTCCCAACCCAAGTGCCCTCCTGGAAAATATAATCCACAGGTGAGAACAGTGATTGACTTGTTGTATTGTTATTTGTCAGTGGTTTAATGATTTAATCAATAATGACTGCAATATTGATTTAATAATGAAAATTAAAGGGAGCAAAACACAATGTTTCGGTATCATTCTGAAACCATCATCAGGTATAAATGAAATATGATTTTAAAGATTTGTATTCCTTGATTACAACTGTTGTATAAAGGTGGTGGTAATTATAGTGATGGTGTTTTAGGTGAACATGTTGATAATTCTTGATGAGGATAACTGTAAACATGGTGTTGGTTGTGATGACTAATAATGTTTACGTCATGCTAAAGTTATGACCATCATGATCGTCACCATAATGATGATTTTGATCATAATTTGAGAACATTTTTCTATGCCTTAAAATCAAAAATGTAGTATTTTGAATATCCATATTTCATCTATTGAGATTACTCTACATTATGTAGTTGATATTTGAGAGTAAGACAGTTATCATACACAAATTTACTCCAAGGTTGTTTCATTTGTTTTTATCAAATAGACTGGCCTGGCTGCAGAAAGTGAGTGTTGGCCATGCAAAGCTGGTAAATACTGTTCTGGTTATGGCAACAAGGAGTTTCCTAGTGCAACATCTGGTGACTGTAATCCTGGTTTCTTCTGTAGACTGGGTGTCAATACCCCAAGACCAAGTGCTAATTTCACAGGCATTGGCGGTGTGTGTCCCATGGGATCTTACTGTCCGTCTGGCACTGCTGAGCCTATTGGGTGTCCAAATGGAACTTTCTCTAATGTGTCCCAGCTAGAGGCACAATCTGATTGTACACCGTGTTCAAATGGATATTATTGTCAAGAATCCAATTTAACTTCCCCAACAGGTACATAGAGTAACTAGGAAACATTTACTTGCACAAAAAAACTGTAAAAAAAAACAACACTTGACTCTTGTTGAATTTTGCGGAAGGTTGAAAACTGTCTAAACTCTCATGGCATTGTTTAGAACAACACATCAAACAAACTCAACTGACAAATATTCTTGCACATTACACAACATGAGAATGCCAAAGAAACCAAAAGTTGTTAGGTGTAGTTGCCAACAGGCTTCTTCATTATCTAAACAATAACACATTCCAGATTCAGTAAACTGGAATGTTGGCAATAATATCCTAGTAACTAGGACGTTCTAAAGCTTTTTATGTGCACTACTAATAAATCTTATTGGTTTTTCTACTCCAACATCATTTGTTGGTATTCTTTTCCTTTTGCCAAAGTTAATTAAGCTAACTGTTGTTAATTTTGTTTTATAGGCCAGTGTGACCCAGGTTTCTACTGTTTACGTGGATCAAATACACCCAAACCAACTTCTGTCTCCTCTACTGGAGGCCCATGTACCAAAGGCCACTACTGCCCTAGAGGCACTGCCTTTCCAAAGAAATGTCTAGCAGGAACATATAATCCTAATACTGGTGAAGCTGAGTGCTTCTCATGCATGCAGGGATACTACTGTCCTGAGGGAGCAGAATCCTACACAATCACACCATGTCCTGAAGGCCATTTCTGCCCTAACGGTACTCGCTTCGCCACACAATACCCATGTCCTAAGGGATATTTCAATAACAGGACTCAAGGGACTAACCTGGCCGACTGCCTGCCATGTCCTGGTGGTAGTTACTGTGGTACCAAAGGCCTTTCCAAACCATCAGGCAATTGTGATAATGGATGGTTCTGTGTACGAGCTGCCTGGTCAAAAACACCTCAGGATTATGATAACTTTACATCAGGAGACTGTCTGTGTCCATCTAATTCTACTGGAGGTGAATGTCAACCTGGGTTTTTCTGTCCCGAGGGATCACATGAGCCAACACCATGTACTGGAGGGTCATTCTGTGCTACTAAAGGTTTGAGTAAAGTTACAGATACGTGTGATGCTGGCTGGTATTGTACTAGTGGTGCCAAAGTTCGACGACCAAGTGATGGTGTAACTGGCAACATTTGCCCTCCTGGAAAATATTGTACTGTTGGTACTAAAATACCAAAGCTCTGTCCACAAGGAACGTTTTCCAACAATACTGGAAATCAGCGAGTGGAAGATTGTATACCATGTACCAATGGATCATATTGTCAAGGAATGGGTAATACCAAACCAACAACCCTTTGTGATCCAGGCTTCTATTGCCCCAGTGGTCAACATAGTCCAAACCCATTTCAGTGTACCAAGGGACATTATTGTGAAAGAGGTAGCCCAGCACCTGTAAAATGCCCCTCGGGGACCTACCAGGATGAGGTCCAGAAGGACTCTTGTAAAATGTGCCCAGAAGGGTACTACTGCGACAACACCTATGATTTAAGCTCATTTACATCGTACTTGTGTCCCAAGGGGTATTATTGCCCCAATGGAACTAAGCTTTCAACAGAGTTTGGTTGTCCTAAAGGGACCTATGGTAATGAGACAAGATTACGTGAAGCAGGTCAATGTATTTCCTGCCCCCCTGGACGATACTGTATAGGTATGTTGTTAACAAACTATACTTAATATTGAAATGTGATAATAACAGCAATAATAGTAGTAATAACAGTAATGATAATGATGATGATGACACTACAGATGATGATGAAATTGATGATATCTCATTTATAGGGACTATTCTACAAGATAACTTTTTTCTTCATCATCATTTCCATTTTTGTTATTGCCAAAAATTATCTTTATGATATAGATATTAAGTTTGATAGTATAGTTCTGCTTCCACCAATGATTTTCCTAACTTTACAAATAGATACCTTCAACTACATTCAATTCAGGTGCAATTTCATTTTTTTCATAGGATCACAATCTGATGTTACTGGCCCCTGTCAAGCTGGTTATCACTGCATTCGGGGATCATATACCAAAACACCAACAGACAATGTACGTGGTCGTCTCTGTCCACAAGGTCAATTCTGCACAGAAGGCACTGCAACACCAGAGAACTGTCCTGCGGGGACTTTCTCCAATGCACTCCAGTTAACGAGCTCCCTGGAATGTACCAATTGCACACCTGGAATGTACTGTAATGTTTCAGGACTAACAACACCCAGTGGGCCATGTCATCCGAGGTACTATTGCGAAGGGAGAGCAACACACCCAGCACCTCAGGATGGATTCACTGGTGGTAACTGCACCCCTGGACATTACTGTCCTGGACAAACACCAAAACCAATACCATGTGAGGTAAGGAATCGCTTGAGCTGAGAATTGAACCCAGGTCTCTAAAGGCCAGATCACTAACTGCTCACGCCCATGCTTCCCATTGGTAAAACATGTGATTTATGTAAAGATACTATTATTCTCACTGTCATTATCTGTTTCAATTAGGATGGTTATTACATGAAAGACCCACTAGCAGATGCCTGTCTTCCATGTCCTGCTGGGTTTTACTGTGTGAATGATAAGAGTCAAGATCCTGCACCTTGTCCTAAAGGCTATTATTGTCCAGTCAAGACCGGTTTTAACTGGAAATCCTGTCCAAAGGGAACTTATGATGATCGTGGGAACTTGGCAAATGTTTCTGGTAAGTAACTAAGTGAATTAATTAGCTCACTGTCTTTAACTACTTTTAACTCATTGTCTTATTAGTGTGTTTTCACATAACGTTTTTTAACATGCTAATGAATAAACGAACATGCTAATGAGCTTTGCGCTGGTTTAGCTTACATAAATATGGTAATTTCTCGGGGTTTTTTCGGTTTATCTGATACGTGAGCAAAATCTTATTGCATTGTAATACATTGTAATACAGAAGCAATACTTTGTAAAGTTTTATATACATGATTATATTTTACCCTTTTTGCTTTCAATTTCATATATTATTAAATCTGTTTTTTTTTCCTCAGCCTGTCGCCAGTGTGGTTCTGGAATGTACTGTGGATATCCCAATGCCACAACAGAAACAGGGCCATGTTCTGCTGGCTACTACTGCCGAGAAGGAGCTGATACACCCACTCCTGAAATAGGTGCCACAGGTGATGCTGGTCCATGTCCCATGGGACGTTATTGCCCCAAACAAACCGGAGAGCCTAAAAATTGTCCCATAGGAACATATTCAAATATGACCCATCTGAACGACTCTAAATACTGTGAACTTTGTGGTTATGGTCATTATTGTGGTCAAGCGGGTCGTGCTGACTACTCTGGAAACTGTGCCGCTGGCTTCTATTGCTTGAGAGGTTCCAGGGTACCCAATCCACCTAATGTCACTGCTTCTGGAGGTCCATGCCCGGTAGGGCACTACTGTCCTGAAGGGACATCATTTCCCTTGGGCTGTAATGAAGGGACGTATAATGACAAGACAGGACAGTCCATGTGCACACCTTGCTGTTCTGGGTATCATTGTCCATCAAATTCTACATCGTGTATCTTAGAGTGTCCTAAAGGTTTCTACTGTCCTAATGGAACTAAGACTGCTAAACAGTACCCTTGCCCTAAGGGGACGTATAATAACTACACTGGCATGCAATCAATAAGGTACACATTATATGTGTCTATACATATCTTTACTATTCGTGTGAATGGATGGAAGAGAAGAGATCACGATCGTATTTAGACTAGAATTAAATATTCAAAAATATTTTTAACATAAAAAGCAGGCAAAACTGCAATAAATGGGACATTTGGTAAAGGTGCCATTCATTTCGCTAGAACTTGTTAGAACCTTAGCCTTAGTTATTTGTTGATGTGTACATTTGTATTTATAATGTTGTCCATAATTTATTGGTCTTTCAGTGCCCTCTGAAACCTTTAAAGCTAATTTATACAAGTATCGCACTTAATAATGCAAAATATACTAAAATGCTCTGTATAATGTGTATTATTGCTCCACTAATAATGATTAGCTAGTTACACCATAAAACGAGTGTTATGATTTTATTTTAAAGTTTTACCATTTAATACTTTCTGTCAACAACTTTGCAGTTCCTGTAAACCATGTCTCCCTGGAAAGTACTGTGGGTCAGAGGGACTGGACATCCCATCAGGTCCATGTGCGAAGGGGTATTACTGTATACGTGGGGCGTGGTCAAAGAAACCTACAGACCTCGGTATTTATGGTTACAACAATGGTACCAATGTATCGCAATGTTTCTGTCCCAATACAACTACCGGTGGGATATGTAGTCCTGGTGAATACTGCCCAGAAGGGTCTTATCAACCTACACCATGTACAAAAGGTACGTCGTTGTCTTTTCTGTGCTAGTTGACAGTCTATTGATTGGCTTTTGGGTTTTCTGTGGTCTACAGTGCTTCCGAAAATAACTAATTTATAAAAGTAAAAAAATATCTAATTTGCTGAAAGATTGTTTGATATTCATTGTTTGACTGTGTAACATGTTCTATTAAAAATGTGTTAACAGTCCTGTTTTTATACTGGACTATTTTGTTTTTGTAACAATTGTTTGTTTGTTTTTTAGACTTTGTGTTTAAATATTGCACTTCAAATTCATTGAACATTAAAATAAAGATTGGATTTCATTTTATTCACATTTGTATACAGTCAATGTCATTAACGTTGTCCACATAAAATACAGAATAGCACTACAACAAGTGATGTATGATTTTTTTAATCTGTTTTCAGCAGTTGAAAATATACTTAACTGTATAATAAATACAGTGAATAAGAATTATGAAATATATATTATATTTGATTCTTTCAGGTCATTACTGTGATGCTAGCACTCTCCCCAATGTTGCTGGTGAGTGTGATCCAGGATTCTACTGCACTCTTGGAGCCAAGGTTCCCAACCCTCAAGACAACATCACCGGCAATATTTGTCCCGAAGGACACTATTGTGAGAAAGGGACATACGACCCAACGCCCTGTCCAATTGGGACCTTTTCTGCCTCTAAAGGGAACAAAAATGTCACAGGCTGTGGGCTCTGTACACCTGGATCCTTTTGTGGCTCTAAGGGACTCACCACACCAACAGATGTATGTGATGGAGGATTCTATTGTCCAAAAGGGCAGTCAAATAAACGGCCCACAAAGTATATCTGCACGCCTGGACATTACTGCCCAGCAAACAGCCCATCTGAAAAGTCCTGTATTTTAGGAAAGTACCAGAATGATTATCAAGGCAGTTCTTGTAAAGAATGTCCAGAGGGGTTCTTCTGTGATAATTCATTCAAGAATAATATCAATTGTACACATGGTGTCCAGCTACCATCACCATGTGTTCCTGGACATTATTGTACTAATGGCACCAAGTCTAGCAAAGAACATCCTTGCCCTGCAGGTGAGCAATATGTGTGATTATTAAAATTAAAGTAAAAATTAGTAAAAAAAAATCCAATCACATCTCAATATTTTAGTCACGGGGCGATCCATTATTTTGCTATATTGGACAGCAACATTTTAATTGTTTACTCGACCATATTTTATTTTGAAAACAATTATTTGTTCGGTATAATAAAACACCTATAGGATTCATACTCGCCCATTATGGCAGATATTGAGTCTCGACTTAAATATTCTTCCATAATGGGCAAGAATGAATCCAATAAGTGTATAATATTAATGCCAAAATGCCATTTCAAAACACATTACATGACATCATATCACACGTTGAGTGTTTCTAAACGTTCTTGTTTATATTGTATAGGTACCTATACTGACAAAACACACCGTAAAGCTGAATCAGAGTGCTCGTCCTGTCCAGCTGGTAAATTCTGCAGGGGAACAGGCAATCAAATCTGGACTGGTGAATGCGAGGCAGGATATATTTGTCTTAGTGGATCGAATACTTCAACGCCTACAGATGGAATCACTGGAAAGATTTGTCCTAAAGGGTCAGTATAGTCATACTATCTTTGTGTGAATCGATTGAGAGTTTGTCGGGGATCCCTGGCCTATGATTTTATATTTGTTACCACATTGAGCATTGTAAATGCAGAAGAACATTATATTATTATGATTATAAAATTGTTTATGTTTAGTAGTTTTCTTTCTCAAAGATCCAAAAACACACGAGCAGTGTGTTGTGTGCCAAATTATTTAATTTAGAAGTAGGGTGTGTGGCTCTGAATCACTTCATTTTATAAGAGAGATGTGGTGGTCTAGTGGTTGGTGGATCAGATTCTGGGCCTAATGGTCTAGGCTTGATTCCTGGCCCGGGCAATTACATTTTGCCTTAGGCAAGACACTACTATCTCAGTCCCTTGTCTTCTCTGATAATTCTATATATTTAATTGGACTTTAAAGATCCTACTATGCAGCTGGCAGATAGTACAACAGCCAGGCCTCAGCTCGACATTAACTTAGTATACTCATGATTGTAAACTGCTACAGCAGTCGGATAAGTCCTCCATATATTTATAACTGTAGAGTTTTAAAGTGATATGAGCTTTGTAAAAGCCTGAAAATGAAGCATATTATTATCAATAAGGCCCATTAATGTATATTGTTGTATATATATTGTTAACAGGAATTATTGTCCGATGGGAACTAATACAACCATGCCATGTGCACCCGGTACATATGGTCCCACAACTCAACTACAGTCACAATCACAATGTAAAGGCTGCGAACCTGGAAGTTATTGCGACAAAGCAGGTTTGGAAACTGTCTCAGGCAACTGTTCTGCTGGTTTTTACTGTCGTGGTAATGCTTCTGTATCCAAACCACCTGACGATAGCACAGGTAAAGATGTGTATTAATTGTGCGATTTCTTAAAAAAACGAATAGAGGAATTTGCTTCAAACGTTCACTTTAAGTGTTCAACCCTGTGTAGATTAATGCTTAAAAAGCGCATTGTTTGAAATTTCATCCAAATGTAATATTTGATAAAAGTTTCAGATATATTGAACTAAAGCACGATTCTATATACAAGTGGTTTGATAAACGTACGACCAAAATAGAACTACTGGGAACCACCTTAAACAACCTGATGCATACACAGTTACTACAGCCTTTTCCCTCTAGAACTGAGCCATTCCAGAAAGTTGTGCTAGTGCTACTTTGTCTAACAATTGTTTATGTTTCTACTTTTTAGGAGGGAAATGTTGGATTGGACACCACTGTCCTGTTGGCAGTGCTATTCCCAAACCTTGTTCACCAGGAACGTACATGAACCACACTACGGCATCGAAATGTTATGAATGTCCGGCTGGACACTATTGTGTGGACGGTATTCACCCAAGACCTTGCCCTGCAGGTAGAATATCATCATTGTCATCGTCATCATCATCATAATAATAACCATCATAATAATCATCATCATCGCAAAGTAATCATCACCAACATCTTTTTCATCTTTATTAAAATTTTAAATGTAAATTTGATTTTTTTTTTACCACTATGATTATGGTCATCGACTGTAACTAAACTATGTTCACTTATCATTATCATTATTTCTACTGTTATTACTGTTACAATTAGTATAACCATGTTCACCAGCTATCTTTGTATAAATTGTACAATTGTTTTAACAATTACAAAGTATTGAAAGACTCATACTGACATAATATCGACTAGGGCTCATAAGTCAAATATTTTCCTAGGTTGGTACTGTCCAACAAGCACTGGATACAACTGGCGCCCATGTCCACGAGGAACATACAGTGGAGTTGAATACATCTCTGATGTTAGCCAATGCCGACCATGTGATGCAGGCTCCTACTGTGACAGCATCAATGCCACTCAACCAACTGGAAAATGTGCTGATGGATTCTTCTGCCGTAATGGTTCTGACACTCGTACCCCATCAGGTGGGCACCTTGGAGATGCTGGTATATGTCCAGTTGGACATTACTGTCCAGGTGGCAATCCTCTGGCTCCTGTAGCTTGCCCTGCTGGTTACTACAATAATCAAACTTCAAGGTCCAAGTTTAGTGACTGCATTAGCTGCCCTGGTGGAAAGTTCTGTGAGAAATCTGGACTAGAATGGCCGAGTGGAAATTGTGATCCAGGCTATTACTGCACTAATAAAGCCAAGTTACGTAATCCAGAGAACGTGACAGCTGATGGTGGACCGTGCCCCCCTGGACACTACTGCCCCAAAGGCTCCTCCTCACCAAGGGCATGTCCAGGTGGAGAATACAACTCCCTATGGAAGCAGAGTCACTGCTTCACATGCCCTCAAGGACATTTCTGTCCAAATGCATCATCGAATTACACTGAGTGTTATCAAGGCTATTACTGTCCAAATGGCTCATCTAGTCCTAATGCCTGTCCTAAAGGCACGTACAAAAACTACACCATGGGCCATCAGCTAAGTGACTGTAAATTGTGCCCTCCTGGAATGTATTGTCCATTCAACGCTATGCCACGCCCAGCTGGACCATGCTCTCCAGGATGGTACTGCAGTGGAGGATCCTGGGAAAAACAGCCACTGAATACTGCAAATATAGCCAATGGTAGTGCAGTGTGTCCATTGATTGGAAATATTGGTGGTTTCTGTAAGAAAGGTACATTCTGTCCAGAAGGTTCAGACGCTCCTAAGCCGTGCACTCCAGGATACTATTGTGATACAGACTACCTTGCCAAAGAAGCTGGTCTTTGTACAGCTGGTTATTACTGTAATGGTAGTACCATACTCTCACACCCTGTTAACCAATCAACTGGAGATCGTTGCCCTAAGGGATACTATTGCCCTACTGGTAGTTCGTACCCACAACCATGTGTACCAGGAACGTATGCTGATAAAGAATATAACGAGTTTAAAAACAACTGCATGCCATGCATTCCTGGAATGTTTTGTCCACAGTTTGGTTTGGAGTATCCCAAGGGCAATTGCTCTGAAGGGTTCTACTGCCCAGCTGGTCAAACTGAGATCAGTCCAGCTGACAAAGAATGCCAGGCAGGACATTACTGCCCTGAAGGCAGTGGTAAACAACACCCATGCCCTGCAGGGGAGTATCAGCCTTATAAACGACAGCGAACTTGTATTGATTGCCCTGCAGGGAGCTACTGTGATCCTAATGAAGCAAGACTGAATGCATCAAGTGGAGCTAATAGTTCGTCACATGGTTGTATCGTTCCTGTTGATTGCCCTGTTGGTTTCTACTGTCCATCTAAAACCAGGACGGCTAGTGAATATCCATGCCCATTGGGAACCTTTGGAAATACAACTAAACTCGTCGCTAAACAACATTGTTTGAAGTGCACTAAGGGGCATTATTGTGCTACACTGGGTAAGAAATATCAACCAACTGGACTTTGTCATGCTGGTTACTATTGTATCGAGAACGCTGAAGCTCCTAACCCTAATGACACCATGACTGGAGGACCTTGTCTTCCTGGATTCTTCTGCATCTCTGGATCTCACAAACCTGAAGCCTGCCCTGCTGGTACATTTGGACCTCGTGACAGACTTACCCAGCTTAGTGAGTGTGTTGATTGCTATGGAGGCGAATACTGTTCTTCTTCAGGTCTATCAGCACCTAATGGATCATGTCATGCAGGGTATTACTGTTCTGTTCGTGCCATCCTACCCAATCCTGTTGCCCAGGCATATGGAGATGTATGCCCAACAGGCCACTTCTGTCCTGAGAAGACAACAACTCCATTCAAATGTCCACCAGGGACTTTCAACAACAAGACACTAGCTACATCAGCCACAGACTGCACACCATGTCCGCCAGGGGAATACTGTCAGGGGTATGGTAGGGAGATGCCTAATGATAAGTGTGATCCTGGATGGTATTGTTCAAGAGCTGCTTACTCACCACAACCTTTACCTAACGTCAATCATGCTAACAATAACTCACATCTTTTTACCTGTCCAATATACTCGGTTAACTTTACTGGTGGCATTTGCCCTAAGGGAAGCTACTGCCAACGTGGTTCTGCTGAGCCACGTCCATGTGATGCAGGAAAGTTTTGTGATCGCAACGGACTGTCATTATACTCAGGAAATTGTACTGCTGGTTATTTCTGTAAAGGTGGAGACAGAGTACGAAACCCTAGAAACTGTTCTGAAGGGTATTACTGTCCTGAGGGAACTCCTTTTGAAGTGCCCTGCCCTGCTGGAACATTCTCACCAGATAGAGGGAACGCTAAGAAAGAACAATGTCAAAACTGTACTGCTGGATACTACTGTCCATCACAAGGTGCGACATCGGTGGTATTTCAATGTCTTCAAGGATATTACTGTCCTAGTGGATCAATCAATAATGCGACAGAGATTTGCCCTAAGGGCTACATGTGTCCCACAGGAAGACCAAACCCTAAAAAATGTGATCCTGGGTTTTACCAAGATGAGGTTGGTAAATGGACCTGTAAGGTGTGTAATCGTGGCTTCTATTGTGATCCAACGTCACTTGTCACAGGCGTCATCAACCCAGTGAAATGTTCACCTGGAAACTACTGTCCAACACAGACTGCCACTCAAAAGGAACACCCATGCCCAGCAGGGACATACAGTAATGAAACAGGACTTGAACATGTTGGTCAATGTAAGGCATGTCCACCAAAATATTACTGTGGAGCAGATGGTCTTACAAAGCCGTCGACAGTGTGTAATGAAGGTAAGTTGTATGGATTCAAATATTTTGTAATATTCTCAAGAAGATTATGAAGAAAGAATACAATACAATAATGGTGTTGTTGACGTTAGGTTAGTTATTATAGATGTCATGTTTTTCTCCTCACGAATTTCCAGTATTTTTTTCCACTGTTTCTTTGTAGAGTTATATTAATGACGAAGTTCCGATCATTGGTGGTAATAATGACTTGATAATGAGGAAAATAATGATGTTTATAGTTTAAAAACATTTCATAAATTAATGTGAAAATAATTTTGATATTATGATGAGGCCTTTCTCACGCAGCTGCTATTCACGAGCAAATGCCCGGCAAGTTTCACTCTGACTTGATAAACCATGATTCAGAGCGAGGCTTTCCAATTGTTTGCATACAATTAGCTGCCTTAGCTGCCTAAAATGTTCAGTGCATGCTGGTCACTGTTGTTAATGAAACTAATGCTGATCTTGTTCTCTATTACAGGTTTCTTCTGTCGATTGAATGCTTCTTCTCCAA
The DNA here is from genome assembly GCA_032270665.1 of Metridium farcimen. Taxonomy (NCBI): domain Eukaryota; kingdom Metazoa; phylum Cnidaria; class Anthozoa; order Actiniaria; family Metridiidae; genus Metridium; species Metridium farcimen. The sequence goes on from JAUPMH010052216.1 coordinate 14,297, forward strand.
CTCCAACTGATGGCACAACTGGAGATATCTGTCCTCGTGGACACTACTGTCTACAAGGGTCTTCTGAAGGAACTGGCTGTCCAGCAGGTAAGACAATAGCTGTGATTACAGTTATATGCAAATATTTTCAAACAATGGATTCAAGTTATGGCTCTTGGGCAAAAAACAAAAACTCGACCCAAAGCCTCAACTTTAGTCGAAATATTTTGCATGTAACTACAATAAGTGCTATTGTAATGCGACAAGCTGAATAGCTCTTGTATTATAATGAACTCCTGTCTATTGCTCATAAAATTTTCAGTTTAAAATTAGAGTTCAAATTTGTAACCTTGCTGATTTGTTTTGTGTGCAGATGGCAAAATTCGATAAAATACACTCAAAAAGATTCCTCAAACTACAGCCGTCATAAAAGCACATGTGTGTTTTCCAGCTAAAATATTTCACTTGTTCTACAAAGTTTCTAATGACTTTGCTATCGTTTCAGGCACGTTTGGTAACCGCACAGGACTAAAGAAAGAGTCTGAATGCCTACCATGCTCTGCTGGTTTCTGGTGTTCACCAACCACAGTACTCCCTAAGAAGATGTGTTCTAAAGGTTACTGGTGCATCAGTGGCTCTAGCGAGCCAACACCAATTAATAAACCTTACGGGACAGACTGTCCTAATGGAAGCTATTGCCCTGAAGGGACACCAATTCCAGTGAAATGCCCCGAGGGATCATACAACCCATACCGAGGCAAAGAGAAAGTGCAAGACTGTGTAGCATGTGATCCTGGAAAATACTGCGAGTCGACTGGATTAATAGCTGTAACCGCTGACTGTGCTGTTGGCTACTACTGCACGTCAAATGCTAGTATGAGTAACCCAACAGATGGTACGACAGGAAATGTGTGCCCTGAGGGTCATTATTGTGAACAAGGATCCCCTAAGCCTGTACCATGCCGTAATGGGACCTATATGAACAATACTGGTAAGTTTATTGCCCCAGTCAATCTTTTATGTTTATGTACTAATATTATTATTAACACCTCAGCATTTGTAAATTTACATTTCATTCGATCATTATTCACTCTGATGATGGTCGCTGTGTAAGACGGCCGAAACGTCACTTTTTCCAAGTAATAAAACTTATCTCAGATGATCTCCATTCAACCACGATGTTTAATCCTGAGTTCAAACCTTTCTCATCAATATTAATATTATTACTATACTAATGAACGTATAACCAGATATTTATTACTTACCAATGTTCTCTTTCAGGTGCATCTGCTTGTGACATCTGTCCTGAGGGATACCAGTGTATACGTGGTATACTGCCCGACCCATGTCCTCTCGGTTATTACTGCCCTAAAGAGACTGGTTATGATATCATGCCTTGTCCAGTCGGAACGTTTGGTAATGTAACAGGCCTTAAACGAGAAGGTGACTGTTCACAATGTTCTGGTGGAAGCTATTGTGAAGTAGCTGGGAAGGCAACGGTTACTGGCAATTGTAAACCAGGTAATGCTTTCATCTTTTTCAACATCTTTTACTCCTCCCTCTTCCTCTTTAATTTTCTACTTTCCAATGTGCTCCAGCATAAAACGTATGGATGCTGGCAAGTGTATTTTTCTAGCCTTTTGTCGCAGTTAAGTTTCTTAGTTCCTCTCGTTCTTTTTCATATTTTCTTGCATGTTCTCTTTGCAAACGTTTTTGATTAATATCTCTACAGGATGCCTTGAACAGCGTACGCGACACTTCCTTTTGGTTGAAATTCTAGAGCTTTTCAGCGTATTTCAATGTCGCGTTAGGAGTTCGAGTGTATTATTGTGTAAATAATAACTGTAGATGTAGTGAGTTTAAGTAAACCTCACAGAAACCTCCCTAAGGGAAGTGATGGTTGTAAAGTTTACGGTTTTCGTTTCCCTAATATTCCCACAATACCATTGTTCCTCTCACAGGCTACTTCTGTACGTCTGGGGTGAACATCAGCCAGCCAAGCGGTGCACATTCAGGGGTTGGCGGTATCTGTCCTCAAGGTCATGAATGTCCAGAGGGAAGTCCTTCAGCATCTCCATGTAAACCTGGTTTCTATGCCAAAACCACAAAGATGGCTGCTTGTGATCCATGTCCAGCCGGTAAGAGAATTGCTTTCATGGGGATAAGTAAACAATATGGATTTTTCTTTCGTTGGGTTAAACAATGATGAAATTAATCACAGCAATATTTTTGTAGAACAAAGCATGATGGGAAACTGAGTCCATGCACTTTTTATTCCCGCTGAAATCATCAATTATTTTTGTTGCTTTATAAAAAAAACATTTTGGCAACATATGAATAAAACGTCCATATGAAGACGCACGTTGCTGCCACGCAGTTTACAATACTCTATGACCAGACTGTTGCTGGTGGTGATAATGATGATGTATATAAGAATACATCACGCACACCTAACAATAATACTTTCTTTATCAGGCTACTACTGCTCTGGTACAACCCACACTCCACTAAACTGCCCAGAAGGCCATTACTGCCCACAGGAAACCAAGTTCGACAAACAATATCCTTGCAAGCCAGGGACATACAACAACCTAACCACGCAATCTTCAGACTCATCGTGTGTATTATGTCCCGCCGGTTACTACTGTGAGGGGTACGGTCTTGTCATGCCCAATGGTGAATGTGACGAAGGGTTCTATTGTTCTGGTGGCTCGTGGTCTAAAAGACCTGGTGACATAGGAATAGCTAACTATGATAATGCTACTAAGCCTTCTGATTCATGCTACAAGTCGTTTGAATGTGTTTGTCCTGCCTTCAATAAAACTACAGGTAAGAATAAACGTTTTTGGTTGCAATGAATAGACCAGTTTGGTGTTCTTCATTGCATAACAATAGCCTTGGATTGTAGATAAATAAGTCAATGTTATAGATGATCTTTTTGCTGATATTCCAATTCTTGTCTACTCAAAACACGAACTATCTATAATTGAAATAATCGATATATTGGAAATAATCGGATTATAAATCACACTAAACCTTAGATTACCATATTCGTTTCCAGGAGCTCAGTGGCAAAGCAGCCGTCTGAATAATCAGAAGGTCCTGGGCTCGTTTCCCACCTGGGGCTCGTTTCCCACCTGGGGCTCAACATTTTCCGGGGTTGCAGTTGTGTCTGTTTACGGCGTGGGATTATATTTCATATTATATAGGCAAAAAAACTAATTTTAACCTAAACGTTTTGCATTTTTCAAGAACTTAGCCAAAGACAAAAAACGTCAGTCAGTATGAATATTTTTAAACGATATATCGATTACCTTTAATAATAATCTGTGAAACAAAATACAAAGTTTTCTTTTTTTGTGATATGGTTTTGTAGAAATATTTTTGAGTTCAAATTCGTTATCCAATTCTTCTTCTCAAACAATATTTTTATAATACAAAAAATTAATTGACTGTTTTTCCAAAAGGCTTGACCGTATGCAATATTAATGAACTACATAATACAAATGTGAACTCAAATAAGTTATATATCTAATACTATATCTCTCGCATCTGTTTTTGTCTATTCAGGTGACATTTGTCCTGCCGGGCATTACTGTCCCAAAGGCTCAAAACGTCCAAGGTCCTGTACCCTCGGGCACTACTGTCAACATGCCGGGCTGTCAACGTTTACCGCTGAATGTACTGCAGGCTTTTACTGTAACGATAGCTCCTCTGTACCCGATCAGTTCAAATGCCCACCCGGATATTACTGTACACAAGGTACCGGTATTCCTTACGCTTGCCCTGCTGGAACATTCTCCGATACATACGGCAATGTTAAGAAAGAGGACTGCCGTAACTGCACGGGAGGCAAATACTGCGCAGGTACGGGTCTTGACAAGCCTACTGATGATTGTGCTGCTACTTACTACTGTCCAGGAGGGCAGGATACAGCCACGCCCGGGGGGCTGGAGTGTCCAGAGGGACACTTTTGTAAGAAAGGTAGTGCTTCTCCAAGACGTTGTGCAAGTGGTAATTATCAGGATGAGAGACAGACCAGTAGTTGTAAGATGTGTCCGTCAGGTTATTACTGTAATACTACTCTAGCCGCTGTTATTACACCTGTGGTTTGTGAAGCAGGTCACTACTGTCCTCTAGCAACTGGCAACTATAGAGATTACCCTTGCCCAGAACGTAAGTTGTAGTAATTTTTTTTTTAATTCCAAATTCACAAGTACGAATTAGTTTAGTTTCAACAATTAAATTCCAATAAGCCTGGTGGTATGTGCTGTGTTCTTTTGTATTTAGCATTCTCCAAACTCTCCTCATTCCCTCTCGGCCAAACATTCAAACTTGAACCCCATTCTCGTACCCAGACCCTACTCAGCTTTCTGGCAGATCGTAGGCTCTGGGAATCCCTACAACCGGAAGCCAGAATTGTTGTGACAGCGTCAACAGAGCGCATGCGCCATCTTTAATTCGACCGAGTTGTT
>JAUPMH010052550.1:0-10066 GCA_032270665.1 Metridium farcimen
AGTTAGTTAGTTAGTTAGTTAGTTAGTTAGTTAGTTAGTTAGTTAGTTAGTTAGTTAGTTAGTTAGTTAGTTAGTTAGTTGGTTGGTTAGTTAGTGTCATCTGATTTGTGTTACAGACAAAGATTAATTTACAGTTAACACCAACAGTCTTTTCAAGGACTACATACACCTAGACAATGAGGTTCTTGAGGTTTACAACTCATCAATGAAATAACTACCTACCTGTTTTGCATTACTATAATGTGGTTGATTGCTAGAAATAGGACTGCTGACGATAGCTGGTGTTGGAATTGAAATAGGCATAGGTGGTGGTGCTATAGTTCTTGTTAAATGCCCTGGTACTGGCAAAGCTGATGGTACAGGCATGTTAGCATTGGCAATCGCAGCTGGTATAACGGATGGAATTTGTGGATTAGACACTCTGACTAACACAGATACTGGAGCTGCTTTGGATGAAGTTACTTTAGGGGTTGGAATTGTTAATGTTGGTGGTATTCTAGCAATTTGCGAAGGAATACTATTCTGTACAGGTATAGTTGTTAATGGCGGCACTACTGGCTTGGTTGTATTGGATTGGTTTGTAGTGTTGATAATAATTACACTATCTTGTGTTGTGGTAGTATTTTTGGTTGAACTAGCAGCTGTTGTTGCCTAGCATAAAAGGATATAAAAACAATCATTATTATTACATAATTGTCAATGAAATACCTATATTTCTCTGTTTCTAAAAATTGATATCTTCACGTGAAAATAACATGTTATTTTCACATGTGAAGATATCATCACTATGGTTACACAGCTTTATGGAAACTTCTTGTGTCAAAAAAAGTTTTATTTTATTTTCATTGATAATTATATAATAAACAGAACATTGCATGGTCGCTTGGAGATACAAATTTTATCTTGATCTCATGTTGAAAATCTCTCGCTGCGCTCACTCATGAAAGATCATTTCAACACTCGAAGACAAAATTGGTATCTCCGAGCTCATGTAATGTCCTCTATTTATTTCATGGCCATGATTGCAGTTTAAAAAGCTGTTTTCTAATAGAATTCTCATATACTGGTAATAAATGTTATTTAGCTTTGGATCAAATGTTTTTTATCAATTATGAAAAAATACAATTATGGATCAAGATTTTTAACAGCTTTTCTAATTTAATATTAGCTAAAGATGCAAACCTGCAAAAAACCTCTACTCACCTCTGAATTGGCTCCTGCTCTTTTAAATTCCTTAAAAACAACCAATCAATAAAGTCAATATAATGCTACAATATCTATTTTATCTAGCAAAGATGATGCATACCTGGTCAAATGGATTGGAGTCAAGATCTTGAAATAAACCTTCTTTTTCAAGATTTTCCAGGAAACGTGTAGGTGTTGGAGTTTGATCTACAGGGATAAACAATGCTATTTATTATAATCTGTTTTGGTTGCAGCCATTCTAAATATTCCATGAAACAATTAATCGCATGTTGCTACTGTCAATCAAAGTGATCTGGGGTACAGTATAATGAACAACTTTAACTTTTTGTAAATTCAGACAATAATATTTTCTTAAACTAGTTTTTGGCACCATAAATAAAACATCTTATTATAAATTTTGACTCATGGCACCAAAAACTAATCTAATTATAATATATATACACCTAATTGCAAGAACGTTGTCCTGACTTTTGTAATTTAGTGAGAAAGGAAATAATAAGACAAAAGAAGATCACTCATGCTGAACTCTTTCTTTTGTCATTCCTTGATGTTACTAAATTACTAATGTTCTTTTTTGATGTGACAACATTCTTGCAATTTGGTGTATATATATTATCAAATATAATAGACTTGAATTTGCAAAAAGTTTATTACACCCTGGGAGCTGTAGATGGAGCACTCCAGAAGTCAGAGAAACACTTAGCTCTGCCGTCCTCATGTGTTTTTATGACTTCTCTCTTGCTCTACAGCTCCCATCGCGTTAATATCACAGTATATAGATATTCGTTGTATAGCCCTTAATTACAATTAAGTTCAATGAAAATAACTATTTGAATATTGTTAATTGCTTACATGTATCAATGAACCGTAGAAGTCAAATATATAGTCATGATATTGATTAGATCTCTTATATTTGACTATTGGTTAAAAAATATATAAATAATTCCTTGTTTATATATATTTCTAGATTTACAGTTAGTCAGTTTTACATAAATCTATTGTACAAATAGATAAACATGCTTAAGTTCATTATAACATGTAAGATTATCTATTTCGATGTTTAAAAGTATCAAGAAATCAAAAATATTATTAAAAGGAACTAGTGGTCAGTTTTTATCAATTTGAGTAGAATCAAAAATTCACCTGGTTTACTGATCATTATTTGATGTGAATTGTACGAACAAAAGGTCAGTATTGATGTAAAACACTTGCCTTTCTCCTTATATTTTAGTCACGCAGCATTTCATTTACAAACATGTATTCATAAATTTTAGTTTTACAATGTTTTGGATAGGCAAACAGGTGTGTTTAAAACGCCTTACATAGCAGAAAAAAATAGGGGAAATTATATAAACCGGGATGTAATAGTACGACTTTAGTAGCTAGTGACTAGTGCCGTAATAATTATACTCGCATAGTAAGAAACCTATTGACAGAACGAGATTTTGTCTATAAACAAATATGAAGTGGTTAAGGAACATTTCTTACCTGCTAGGCTTAAAATATCACTAGTCTTTAGGTTTCCAAGGCCAGGCAACTTTAGCGATAATTGATGTTTCTGTTTGTGACTTTCTAAATGGTCGTTGTTCGCGAATCTCTACAAAAGCAATCAAAATATACAAAACTTCAAAAGGGGAAAGTTTTCAGATAGGTGAAAGCTTACGTAAGGACATGGACAGTGACGACATCGAAATGAAATCACCATCAGCCATTCAATAATCCCCGAGGAACAAGTAGCGAGAAGAAGTTTAGAAGCCGCAGATCACTTACCTGGCCACAGCCTGGGGAAGTACAAACAAACGGCTTCTCGTCAGTCTCCATATTGGATCGAACTCTTCGCGAAACCCCACAAGAAACACGCCAGGAAACAATTCTAAAACTACAATTTCTCGATTACGAGTATTCCAACCGCAATAACAATAATAATTCTACGATTTACTGTACTAAGATCCCGAGAAAATTCAAATATTTCCCTTAAAATTGTATAAAAATAGATGGCTAGGCTTTAGGCGCCTTTTTCACTCAGGCATATTTTTGTCACATGACGTAATGGCGAAGCCTTCGAGCCGTGACGTCACAGCGTCAACCTCGTTTCGAGGTGCATTTACGAACTTCCGGCTGGTGAATGTTTGTGTGTGTTTAGTCCAGCGATCAAATCTCTTCTAATTACAAAATCTGACTTGTTCGAATGTGATTGGCTTGTGTACAGGTGGGATGATGTCAATAATAAACATCAACAGCGGAATTCAAAAGGGAAAAACCCCTCAAGTTTTACATTTAGTTTTGAAAGTGATTTCAAAATTAAACGGAAAAACATTCGAAAGGGACTGACATTCGAAAGGGAACTGCATGTATTCACCGGTTTGAAGAAATACTTCAAATGCTTTTTATAGTACGTGCTTGTTTGAGTTCCTGTCCACTGATTAACAACCTCAATCACTCAAGCTTCAAAATTGCTTTATATTCGATATTACCAGAAGTTCAGATATTACAAATCATTTGCACTTCTTAAACTTATTCCTATCCTGAAAAAGGTTGTTATATTTAACTATTTCATTACAGGAATCCGGATCGATACATTAATTGACAGATTTATTTTTCATTTTTTCAGTTTATCACTTAGAGAGTGAGTCGGTAGATCGAGCACTACCTAGTAAAAAAATAGAGAAAAAAACGCACTGAGAAAACGATTGACCTGTAAATATCAGTAATGTAAACCACATAAAAAACATTTACAGGCTAAGGTATGTCCTGTCCTATCCCCCTAAATCCCTTCTCGATCTTTTATTTATTTTACTTAATTAATTTCCCCTGTGGTTTCAGCCCCAAATATCTGGCTATATGAAACCTAACATTCAGCCTTTGCCCCTCCTGATCAATTGTTGCACAATGGCCTTATACCCAAAAGTGTTTTTTTATTTACCTCTGTTGACCACTTTTGTTATAATTTTCCATACTTTCATTATCCCATTTAGATCGATGCAATAATTCATTATTCTATAGTATTTTCAACCCGTTATTAATAATTTATTATTTTGCTTCAGCCCCGGCCTCTGATACTATATATCAACGTCATTCGAAAAGTCTTTAAAGTTAATAATAATAAATAGCTGAATAAAAATCACTGGTGTTGATAATATTCACTGTCTTTCATTCTTTGACGATCAACTGACTAAATGTTGATGACCTACTTCTTTTGTTTATCGACAAACGAGGGATCTGTTTAGTGATTTGTACACTCGACGCACGTGTATTTCTTGAATGTTTCATGCGCAAGTGTTGGTCTTCCGCAGATTCCTGTACGGGTGTCAGAACTATACTCGAACCGGCCGAACTTCTTTTGGATGGCGACGTTTTAGAGCTGCTTTGAGACAAATTAGACGATCGATGAAGTAAGCTACGTCTCCTTGGAAGGGTAACAATCGTTTCCTCACTGGGAGGGGGTGAGGGTGTTTGTATTGTGCTTTGTCGGTATGAACAAGAGAGTTGGGTCGAGTAGATGCTGTACAGGTTTTCAAAAGACTTCTGGGTATCAAGTCTGCTTGGACGAAAAGCCTTGGTTACCATAGCAACGTTAGAACCAAAAAAACCTTGAGTCATGTGAACTGGTCTTGCAGGCCTTAAGGCAATAATGTCCGCAAAGTTATTTGCTAGGTTATGATCAGCGTCTTTTGTTGCTTTTGGGGTGCTATATAAAAACTGCAAAAACTCTTCCTCACTTGGTAGTTTTGAATTATAACCATCATCATGTCTTTGTATTGATCTTAATTTGGTATGATAGGCTTGGCCTCGTGCCGGTAGACGTTGGCACAGGTCGGTAGAGGTGGGATGTTTATACAGGTTTTTTAAAACACTAGATACTACAGCACAGCCTTGACACATCAGCAAATCAGCGCATTCTTTATCTCGTCTACGAAATGCTACTAACAGAGGAGATATCCCCTTTTTGTTCACGCTATTCACTTGGTACAGCAGACCGCAGTTTGAAAGTGTCTTTAAGAGACATTCTACCATACTTGTGCTTGTGGACAAAACAGCCAACATCAATAACGTGTTTCCCTCGTTATCTAGTGTACGTAAGTCAACTTGCCCGTTATAGTCATCAATGATTGCACTGAACAAGTCTATCAGACCTAAAGTACATATCCACGCTAGCGCACTTCGGCCATACTTATCTCTACAGTTGACATCTACTTCATCAGTGCTTAGTAACAGCTTCAAAATGTATAAACGCTTTCTTGCATGCTTTATAAAACAGCAATGAATGAGTGCAGTTTTACCATTTTCATCTTGTAGGTTTACATCAATGTCAACTTTCAGGAAATAACAGATTTGAGAAATTCTTTCTTTCTTGATGGCTTCAATAAGGAGCATTACAAGTCCCGATATGTATTACAGTAAGCTGTTTTAGAGCATATTAGTGGTCACTACGTTGCTGTCGATAATGTCAATATTAACCTTAATGTACTAAACTGGTACAACTTTGATTGACAGCTCAATCTCAATATTGATTTTCTTTTCCGTCTTCAAACTACCGGCCAATTCATTTGGAGTCTAATAATCTATTTCACACAAAAATAACCTGTCTTGTCTATATCAGTTTGTATTTTTCCCTTAAAAATAGAATTTGAAGATTTTTAATGATTAAAAATGTATTTTAATGTAATTATTTTATCAAAATACATGATTATTAATCCAGCTTAATCCCTTTTTAATTAAGTTGCAAATCGGGATAAAACGCCTAAAAGAGGCAAAGTAAACTAAGAAGATCTTAGATCGAGTTCACCATAGGGGACTTAGAAAGAACAAACATATATTCTAGACGTGTATAGGAAACGACAGACATCCCCAAGCTGCAAGGATTGGTATTGAAAAGATTGCATCGTGGTCAGGTCTGGTCAATTGCGTCATTAATTGCAATACTTGCTGTAATAATTACCTCTAGAATCAGTACGAGAGTTAATTCAGGCTGCACGCGGGATACATAGTTGCTAAGGTCGCTATAGTTCATCGTTGGTGTGACTCACAAAAACGCAGCGAGAAATAATGACATCGTAAAACAGCTGATCGGAGTGGTAAGCAATTACATTTTTTGCGCATTTAAAAAGATACCTTGAGCACATGCGCGCACGATTCAATAAAATCGCAACAGCTTGCGTTTTGATATATTCAGTTTGCTGTTTTTGCTCCAACACGTGAAATGATCGCGTATATCGTACGTATACAAAGTATTCTGCGCTATGTTGTACCCATGACGGTTTGTCCCGTAAATGGTACATGTACGAGAAACCTCCTCTTCCCGTTATGCCAATCTGCATTTACCTATTTCAAAAAATATTGTGCTTGTGAATGAACGGTGATTGCATGACCGAAAGGAACTATGTCTCTGATAATTATGATAATGATTTATGGAATTGAGCAATCCCCCAAAATACTTATGCATATATTTTATGCGTATTAAATCACAATTCCTTTTGGTCGTGCAAGCGTGTAAGGAGGTGCATGATATATTTATGACACACTTTTCTAAAGTATATTTCTCATTAGCGGTATTTATTAAAATTTGTTCAGTTCAAACGACCAGCACTTTTTACTATGTGCCTAGAATTATTGGTATATAAGGTATTTATTGTATTTTTTTGTTGATTCTTGATGACTATTATAATAACTTTTGTCTATACTAACTCTTGAACGCATACATATATTTTACCATGTTTACCAACTGAATCAGTTTTGATCAGTGACTTAATTTGGCATCGCCGAAACGATTTTGATCTCCAAAACGATTTTGATCTCCAAAACGATTTTGATCTCCAAATCTATCTCCAAAAGGATTTTCTCCAGATCGATTCTGGTCTCGTCCAAATCGATTTTGATCTCGTCCAAATCTATTTTGATCTCCAAAACGATTCTGATCACCAAATCTGTTTTGATCTCCAAATCGACTTTGATCTCTGCCATTCAGCAAATTTCCATCACGTTTTGCGTCCTAAAAGAAATATCAAAAATAATAATTATTATTATTATACAGGGCTTACTAGTCATTCAATTGTTCATCGGGGTGTTTAATTTGAAAAAGGAAAAAGGCTGCCTTTGTATAATTTCTGTAGACATACAATAATACCTTCACGTGTTTTCTCACGCGGCTATATATAAGAACTCAAAACTATACTGCTTATCAACAACTCAACATGAAACCAGTATAGTATGGTATATGGTTTAGGTAGCATATATACACACAAATTAGAACCCTGTCATTAATACCATTTTACAACTTAGCTCAGTTTTTATTAGCATTGGCTGTGTTTTTAGCAAAGAGTAAAGTGATCACCGCAGAAAGGGTGTGGTTTATGTTCTTTCAATAAAACAGATAGTTAGGGAATGGTCAGAAAAATGGTTAGCGCAAAACATCACATCAATAATACAAATTCTTACCTTCTCTATCATAATACTTCTTTTACCATACTTGGAATAAATAAAAGGTTTGGCCTCCAATTGACGCGCCATCAGAACGAACACAATAACGAGTACAAGTAGTTTGTTGGAGATCATTTTGACGGCGCACCTTGGTACTGGACTACTAGCTGGAACATCTTAGAGAAGTCCCTATCTCTATATATACCTTTGTTAAGCACTATTAATTATTAACTGTACCTTCCCAATTATCTATCATGACGCTCAATTAGTTTAATTGCAGTAATAATGCAATGAAATGGTCATAAAACATCCTCAATTATAACATTATTATAAACGATAGGTAATATAATGAAATTTGTAACACCGTAAAAAATGTTGACTTAACCCTCCAATGAAGGGCTAAAGCTCGAAACGTCAGTAAAGTAAGTCAACATTTTTTTCGGTGTTACAAATTTCATTATATTGCCTATCGTTTATATCAAACACCGACGCAGCCTAAACTAGTTTACTCGCTAGTTCCCATTTATATAACTGAATTATAGTTTTATTCATGAGGAATTGCTGTTGGATTTTATGAGAATCGCATAATCATACCATTATACTATCATATACTATCATAGTATGATACTATGTAGTCCGAATAAGGGGCCTTAGACTACGGGAAAACACATGCAAAAACATTCGGGCTTTGAACGACATTCGAACTTACTGGTATAATCACAAGGAACGTGGGTTCGAATCCCGAATTTTTTTCACTTTTTTCCAGTAATATTTAATAGGGCATTAATTACACTCGAAGTGTGTACTGTAATTATCTTTCTCAAGTGCATCGAGGCTATTGTTCCGGCGATATTTGGAACTGCTATTACTTACAATTACAGATTGCGAAATTAAACTTTTTAACACCTCGAATACTCGAATAATAAATGATAATCCAATGGATATTATAAATACAAAAGTAAAAAATGGACAAAATAAATAAGATTAATGAGTGAATAAAAGAATGTATCATTGTCATCTTTCACTTAGAAGTCAGGGCATTATTATTATACTTTAAACATTTTATTTCATAATTATTCCTCACTACGAATGAAGTACATGCTTCTCTATTAGAACAGTTAGGCGTTCTTCGATTGTTTCGACCTCTTTGTGTAACGTATCTAGAAGTCTTTTCGTTTTGTCTTTAATCGCAAGAGTTTTTAGTTTGCTATCTTTAAGTTCAGTTCTTGTTTTACAATTTGCATCGGTGTTTTGAGAACAGCAGTTTGTTTGTTGTCCATTTTCACAGTCATTTTCTCCAGAACAGCACCCCAAATCATCCTCTTTTGCAATGTTTCCGCAGCATTTTTCGTCACTTGCGTTTTCAGTTGAACAATTTTCAGTCATTTTTACGCCACTATCGTTAGGAAAAGCGACTAATTCTTCGTAGTCTTTTAAATATTTCTGTTCAAGTTGTTCAACATCCCCTTTTATCGTTAACAGTTCTTTTTTCACTTCGCTGTGGTTTTGTATTTTCTTGGAATTAAGATAGCACAGAACAGCACTGAAAACAAAAGATAGAAACAACCGTTATTAGCTATTTCAGAATGATTTCACTTTTGTAATACAACCATGCCGTAAATGATAAAAAAATCAATTGATACACTACAACAAACCAAATAAATTTGATCCTGACGACATCCGTTCATTTAAATTAGTTTGTGTAAAATGTCGTCGTCCAAATCCTTTCAATACATGTAAATGTTAAAAATGTAATTTTTTTTCTACGCCTATTTTGTCTCTCTGTGCGTGTAAGTGGGTTGGGTCTTTTATTATTCTTAGGGGATAGGATAGGGTAATTTTACCTAGTAGGTTACGTTATGTCCTATTGTAATTTTACCTGCCTTGGCGAATTGTGAAATAAATAAATAAACAATAATAAAAATGAATGACAAGAAAAAAAGGAATGCAAAGGTAAGGAAACAAAAATCTTGAAAAAAAGGAAAGCTTTTTTATAAATTTGGATATGTATGCAATTCTTAAGAAATATATACGCCCAATAGTAATTTTTGCTTTTCACCTGTTTTAATAGTTCACTTAAAATGCTTGTTAAACCTACTATTTGTACTATTATTATACCTTTTAACAATGATATTATCATTATTGTCATTCATTTTCTTCAAGATGTTATATTTGGGGCGAAAACTGCATATCTTAGTAATCTATACATTAGTAAAACTATGAAAGGCTAAGAGCAAAACTACAGTAAAGTAAGGCCCCGGGGGGGGAGTACTCCCTTATATTTACTATACGTGGACGTTCCGCCAAATAGGGTATGGTTTTTTGCCTTGTCGTCTTATAGGGTATACAATTTAGCCTAATTTGTGTTAAATTGTCTTACATAGGGTATACGATTTCCCCCTTGAGTCTTGGATAGGGTCTACTTTTTACCAATTTGTCTTGA
>JAUPMH010052883.1:0-10060 GCA_032270665.1 Metridium farcimen
AGAACAGAAGAGAACAGAAGAGAACAGAAGAGAACAGAAGAGAACAGAAGAGAACAGAAGAGAACAGAAGAGAAGAGAAGAGAGGAGAGGAGAGGAGAGGAGAGGAGAGGAGAGGAGAGGAGAGGAGAGGAGAGGAGAAGAGAAGAGAAAAGAAGAGAAGAGAAGAGAGGAGAGGAGAGGAGAGCAGGGAAGGAAAGGGAAGAGAAGGGAAGGGAAGGGAAGGGAAGAGAAGAGCATTTGCAGCACATTTATTGTACCTTAATAAGGATCACATATTTCTGCAATATACCCCGAACATGTTAATATAAAACACCACAGATCTGTCCAATTTATATTTAATTGACTGCACTCAATGTAACTATCTGTTCGCTTTCTTTATTAGATTAACGGTAGTTGGTCGAGGCGGATACGCCCGAAGCAAACCCGCACGCCGGCTTCCTGATCCCGCTATTAAAACGAGATAACTCAGCAAGCAAATAATCAAACAAGTAAAATTGTCTAGACAACAACATGGCTTCCAAATTCGGAATAAGTTCGATAGTAAATGATTACGTACAGGCTGCGCTGGGTCGGTAGGAAACAATTACAATAAAAATTGTAACAAACATAATGAAGAAATTAAATGTTTCTCACTGACGCTTCAGGCGATAATCCTTCTCCGGAGTAGAATATAAGTAAAAATAAAATGAAAAATAAAATAAGAATTGAAAATAAATTAATCCCTTCGTTTTTCTCATTTGAGATTGGGCTCCCTGTGGTAAGAACTGACATGTGAACACGCGCATGCGTTGATCGTTCTCTTTCGTGGTTGCCATCTTTGGACTGCAAAGTAAGTGAGATTTGATGGCGAATCTTCTCAAAATCTCGTCCATCTTGAGTTGTATAATTCTTTTAAAGACGAGATAGTGAAGATTAGATATTGAATAAAGTCCTGTTCGAACGATTTTTAAGTTACTTTATAATTTAAGCTGTATTTTTGACTTGAATGACGGTCATGTTGATGATGGTTGTAGTAGTGTTTTTGTGCTCTTGTCTTTTTCATAAAAGCTCTCTGCTTTTTGAATATTTCTTTAAGTATATTATCAACTCAAGTCACTAATTTAAGGAGAAACTTTCAGCCATCATTTGCGAGAAAGTTTAAAATAATCAGATTAAAACATTGGGAGGAACAATTCGTTCGTATGCAAAGTTTACATCGAAAGCGGAGTTTTCTTCATGAATTTGATCTTATAAATCCCACAAGAATATCATATTCTTAGTGTTATGGAACTCACTGCCCTATCACATAAGAAGTGCAGACAACATTACATCATTTAAATTCAAACTCGAAACTTTTCTTTTCCAATAATTTTATTGCTGATTTATGTAAGAGCATTGACTTTAGATAATGCTCCTAAAACATTGCATTATTTGTTATTATTGGAAGGTTTGAGCGAAGAATATTCACAGTTTAAGAAGAATGATCATTTCAGTGGTGTATTATTTTATATTTTTGCTCATATGATTAACTCTCAATGATATTTTACTATTTTCGTCCTCAATTTATGAAATCAAGTGTATTGCTGTTTAAATATGAATGTGTTTTCTTTAGCATGCTGATCCCCAAGAAGAACCGTGTAACCATCTACGAATACCTCTTTAAGGAAGGTGTCTGTGTTGCCAAGAAGGATGGTAACAACCCTAAACACACTCATATTGAGAATGTGCCCAACCTTCACGTGATGGAGGCCATGAAGGTAATGCTAGAACCTGTTGTGTTTCATTACAGCCATAATCATTACCAGCAATTTTCAAATTTCAATTTGATTTTGGGTTTTTCAGATCCGTCAATCAGTTTGAGTGCAGAGCTTACATCAAATTAACCAATGATTTTACAAGTTTACATACAAGCTCCGCTTACAAACATATTGATGGTTCAGAATAAGGGGGATTTCATTTATTAGTGTATGGGAAGGGGGTTGGCAATATTGTGGGGGGTTACATTATTTTCAGAAGCTATATAGGGAGTGGGGGTGGGTGTTGTTTTAAATTTTATGCTTTTTATAGGGGTTTAGTAAAATCTGGACAAAAAATACAGGGGGGCATGATATTTTTGTCTACCAGGAAGGAAAGTTTGGGTAATATTTGGAATGCTCTAATAATGAAACCCGCCTAACTTAAAATCAAATTGAAATTTACAATATGCTAGTCGCGATACAACCACTACCGCTGTAATATATTTCATTTCTCATAATAAATATGGTTGATGCACTGGATTGCATGGCCTCTTTAGTATTGTCCTGTATGGGTTAACCAAGTACATCAGAGGTTTCATAGTACACATAAGTCTTTTCAAGGATTCTGGTTATCAAAACACATGTAGCCAGGAGGATTTGAGCCCTGGTTTCGGCACCAAATGCTTAAAAGAATGTCCATCCCAATCCTGAATACTCAGCCACAAAGTCAATGATAAAAATATTTACATTTAAGTAGTTTCTAAATATGCAATTATTTTTTTGTGTTGTTTAGTCTCTCAAGTCCAGAGGGTACATCACAGAGCAGTTTGCCTGGAAACACTTCTACTGGTACCTTACCAATGATGGTGAGTAACGACAACAATGTCAACAACTTTAAATTTAGTGTGGTACATGCATGGCTCGAAATAGCTGCCTGCCAATGGCCAAATGGCAGGCCAAATTGTAAGGTTTGATAATAATGAATTGACAAATGGACAAAATTTACTGAAAACCGTCTTTCACTGTTTCTTCATTTGGAAGTTGCATGCCAATGTTTTTCCCTAATACTCCAGTTTCGAGTTCTTCATTGCACAGTCTTAGCCTCAATAGCATGTGATATATTCTATTTTATTATATAGCAAAGATATAACGCACAATCTCATTGGTCAATAAGCACGCCATACTTTTTCCGAATAGACCGGAAAAGCGAGAGCAGCTTTGCTTTATCCTCTTTGAATATCTTTTTTTTATTTATTTTTTATTTTACTAGTTCATTCGCAATATTTTTGCCTTTCTATTTTCTTATTTGACGGATTATTTTTTGATGACAATGAGAAAACTACGTTCGCATAAAAATACGGAGAAGAACAGGTCGTAATATTATGTTTCCTATTTATTCTTTATTATAAATTTTTTTTAAATTGCTATATAATAAATATCTTATTAACCTCACTTGCTCGGGCTGTACTGGAAGTTATCAAACCCTATTTTTTCCCACTTTTTTTGGCCATAAGACAGTGGGAAAAAAAACTTGGTCCATAACTTCCCGTACGGCCCTCGCGCTCGGTTAATAAGATATTAGTATGTAATACAGTCCGTGGTAAGGAAGGGAATGCAAGCAACAACAAATACCTAGGGTATTATTGCTGCTCTTTGATTAATTAGCAAACAAGTAAGCCTCAATTGAGCCAATTAATCAAAGAGCAGCAATAACACCCTAGGTATTTCTATTCTTTGTTGATGCTTGAATTCCCTTCCTTACCACGGACTGTATTACATACAAAAGAATATATCACATGTTATTGAGGCTAAAACTATGCAATGAAGAACTCGAAACTGGAGTATTCGAGCCCTGACATGTACACTCAAAAATAGCTGCCTGTAAATAGCTAAATGTATGCAGTTTAGTTTTGAACTGCCAAATGGTTATTAGTATACTCCAGGTTCACATTATCTAGTACGGCTGCACTATTTGACTAAAGGCTTATTTGCACCATGTTTGTTTGCTGTGTTTTAGGAATCACATACTTGAGAGATTACCTCCATCTTCCCCCAGAGATCGTCCCAGCAACACTCCGACGACAGACGACCAGATCAGAAACTGCACGACCCAGACCAAAAGGTAAGAGATATGTTATAATTTGCAAGCTATGAGACAATTTGTGTAGAGAATTGAATACTCACTTTGCAAATTGGTTATAAAAATAGTGAAACTGCTGCTCATCTTGCTGTAATAGTAATAATCAAATCATTTGAAATATTTCTCGTTCTTGTAGTAAACCAGTCTCGTGTGAAATGTTCTTTAACAGTGAGGATACTAGAACCATGAACACTTTGAGTTTTTTTGTTATTTCATCCCTTAAGCGAATAGATTAGAAATAAGATGTATTATGAACACTTAGTGTATTGGAACTCACTGCTTCATTTTTAGAGGTTTTGGAGCAGTAGAGGGTCAGAAAATAGTAACATGAAAAAAGTCAAGTGTTCACGGTTCAAGTATCCTCACTGTAATTCACTTCAAGTTTTTAATCACCTAGATTAAAAAATTCTTTATTTTGATAGCATGTTTAATAATTTCTTGTAATTGTTAGGTTTGGATTCTGGACCTCGTGGTTCTGAAACGTCTGACCGTGATTCATACAGAAGAGGACCCCAAAGTGGTGAACCCAAGGGAGGTGCTGGCTCTGATTTTAGACCAGAATATGTAAGTACAATGATTTACCTACAATCAAGGATCAGGCTTAGCAATAGCAAACAAAAAAGCCTTCTAATACAGTGCAAATCACAGAACTGTGGGCACCCAGAAATATTTTAGAAATCGTTTTTTGTTTGTTGAACAATTCAGAAACAACTATATCACTGCAAGAAGTTTGACTGATGTGTAGTATGATAAACTTTTTGTAGTTAAGAGTTGTTTGTGAGTTGTTCAACGAACAATAAACGATTTCTTAAAAATTTTTAGGTGCCCACGGTTTTTTGATTCGCACTGTGAACAATCAATTAAAAAACTCTCTGAGGTAATAGAGTACGAACACCAAAACCGTGCAACATAGTAAGTACTATATAGTGACTTTTTATGCTAATCTATTGTTTTCTATTGTTTAATTATCACTATTTAGTACTTGTTTCACAGTAATACATTATTTGCCCTCTATGTCATCCTTAAAAAAGATTGGCAATACAATTGTAAAAACAGCATAGTTGTAGCTCTTTTAATTCCTACATACAAGAAAAGAATTGTCTTAATATTTATTTGTTTGATTTTGCAGAGAGGAGGATTCGGTCGTGGTCGTGGCGGTGGCGGTGGAGGATTTGGAGGACCACCACCTCAATAAATAAACTAATAAATGCATTAGAAACCTGTGGAGTGTTTTCTTGTGTTATGATTACCATCATCATCACTGTCATCATCTTTGTCACCATTCTCGTTATTATTGGTGTGGTTTAGTATCATATACTCTTTTTTTTTTCAAATATCGTTGTCCCGGCTCAAGCTGTGTTACGATTACCATCATCATCCTATTCATCATTGTCATCATCATCATCCTATTCATCATTGTCATTATCATCATCCTATTCATCATTGTCATCATCCTATTCATCAGTCATCATCCTATTCATTGTCATCATCATCATCCTATTCATCATTGTCATCATCATCATCTTATTCATCATTGTCATCATCATCATCCTATTCATCATTTTCATCATTGTCATCATCCTATTCATCATCATCATCCTATTCATCATCCTATTCATTGTCATCATCATCATCCTATTCATCATTGTCATCATCCTATTCATCATTGTCATCATCCTATTCATCATCATCATTGTCATCATCCTATTCATTGTCATCATCATCCTATTCATCATCTTATTCATCATTGTCATCATCATCCTATTCATCATTGTCATCATCATCCTATTCATCATTGTCATCCTATTCATCATTGTCATCATCCTATTCATCATCATCATCCTATTCATCATCATCTTTGTAACCATTCTCATTATTATTGGTGTGGTTTAGTATCAAATACTATTTTTTTTCAAATGTTGTCACCGCTCACGTTGTGTTTTTGTGTAACGATTACCATCGTCATCCTATTCATCAGCATCATCCTATTCATCATCACTGTTATCATGTTTGTCACCAATCTCGTTATTATCGGTCTGATCTTGTCACAGCTCAAGCATCTAGCCAAGACTGAATTACTGTGCGACTCGCCGTACTGTAGTCACTTGCAAAAACATTTGATGAATTTTTGACATTTTTCTGTCTCGATGGACCAATCAAGTACAAGTTTATATCTATAATCGGAGACTTATGAAAATAATGTAAAAAATTCATCAAAAGTTTTTGTAATTGACTACATGACAGCAAGTCGCACAGTTAATGCTGGTTTTGTGGCCTATTGTAGGCACTGTAATTTCAACATTTGACCGGTATTGCTGACAGGTTTTTTTGCACATCTGTGGTAATGTCCTTTTTTATTGAAATTTTTCTGTATTTTGTGCTGTATCGGTGGTTTTCACTACCACTGTTACCCTTGAGTAGGTGTCCTTGCCCTAATACTTTGAAAGACACATCATTGGCGTGGAGGATATAGCTTTATTATGTTTACTGCTCATCATATAACTGATAAACTTTAAAGATTTGAAAACATTCTACCTAACTAAACTGTAGCCTCTTCTGCAGGCAACTTTTTTTACTTTTGGGCTTCCTTTTTTGAGAAGCAAGCCGAAGAGCGAAAAAAAAATGAGGGAAGAGGGGAGAAAAGGAGTTCCGTTCCTCCCTCACTCTCGGCCCCAATCTTCCTTCTCTTGGAAATACCACAGGAATCCCAAAGGAGAAGCCTGCGGAGGGGGCTATGACTACTGCAGTTTTCGTCTTCCTGCAAACTCAAATATTCCTTTTATGTTTTTGATTGAAGGCAGCCAAAAACGTATTTTTGGCAAAAGTGAAGCAGAAAATTGCCTTTGTTAATAATCCCCTCTAGATTTTAACATCGCTGCCATAAGTAAGTTGTAACTGGAAAATTTGAAGCAAAAGCTATAATTAGATGAGTATGCATTTGTTGTATCTGGTACAAATCTTGGTTGTTATTAGTAATAGGCTATCTGCTGCTTATTCCAATACTGGTTTCGTTACTTCAATTCTGTTAAAATGATGCCATCGTGAAAATGGCCTATTCAGACTTATATTATGGTTTCACTTTATCCGAAAATGTATATGATTCGGATATATGATTCAAAGATAAAATTATATATTCTAGGCATAAATTGGGTCCTGCTTGTACTGGAAACCTATTGACATATATATTCTTTGTTCATTGTTTAACTTGGAGTTTTTTTGCTCATAAATTTCTGCGTGTACTGGAAACCTATTGTATGTATTCTTTGTTAGCATTGTTTAACTTTTTTTGCTCCTTCTGTGTGTACTGGACACCCATTGTATTCTTTGTTAGCTTCGTTCTTTGTTTAACAGAGTCTTTTGTTGTTTCTATTGAATTATGTAGACTGTGTCCGGTACATGGAGAAGGATCATATATATCCAATCTACAAATTATTCTTACTATAAATAGAGCATCTGACTGATAATCAGAAAAATGTTGGGTCAATTTTTCTGGAGAACGCAGAATTGCAACAATATCGACTGTCAGTATCAATCGGCTATTTTCACGATGACATCATTTTACTATCGAAATCACTAGAGTTGTTAAAGGCTTGTTTAAAATTATGTCTCGTTTTTGTACCATGTGATCGCGTCTGACCAATCATTTTGCTCAAAATTGGTCATGTAGTACAAAAAAAAACACCCTCTAGGCCAAATTTTCAACGGACATTTAAGAACTCTTACTAGTGATTTTCATAGTTGTACTATCAGCACCAGATCTAGAATGCTATACTTCTTTTCTTGAAAATTTAGATTTCTTGTGAATAGTTGGACAATTGGTACTATAATTACTTCGTAAAAGAAGGTAGGCAAAGCATTCTGGTTTTGATATTATATGATGCTATAATGCAAATCACCCATTATACACACCAATTGGAAATCCTATCTACAAAATATTCTAATTATAGAGCTAGCGCTGCCATCCGTCTGGTATCTATAAAATATTCTAACTATCTGACTGGTTTAATATTAGATTGCAAACAGCCCCTACATTTAAGCAAAAACTATCAGAAAACAAGTGAAGTTTTGGCCAAAGGAAATTGAAGAGAGACACGACGTATGAGAGGGGAGACAAAATGAAAAGTTGGACAAATTTTCACTCAATTTCCTCAGAGTTTTCGCATAAAATTAGGGACTGTTATATGGAGTCTAGTAATTGAGGGATATTGGTTCTCCTCACCCCTGGAACTCGAGATATTTTTTTCTGAGTGATCTCAAAGAAACCATTTCAAAGGATGAAGCATCACCAACATATAACAATTATAATATTATAGCTATAATTTTTGCAGACATGGATCCAGGAAGAATGACAGGGGGAACATGTCTTGTATGCTGGCCAATGGCAAGCAATACAAATAACAAAAAATAATAAATTTGTAAGACAAGTCACCCAATTCAACACCCCCCTGAATCCACGTCTGTTTGTGGCATCAAGGCTGATCTGTTCTGTTGCTGAGATATTTGTTTAGATTCTCTTTAAAATGAAGAGAGTGGAGGTGTCATCCACCATAACAAACTTCTTGAAGTCTTGTGAAACACACAGATCTTTGGCAAAGCCTCCTTTGATGAAAAACACTTGTTTTAGAACACCCTCCGTACTCCACCACTGCAAAACAAAATAATAGGATGATAAATGAATGGAAGGGAAATAAAAAGGATAAGAGGGAATGGAATTGCATATTAATAAGTCTGCTCTACCACGGGTAGTAAATTTGAGAAAACACAAGGAGCCCAAGCTCTGTATTATCAAATAAGCAAAATTCAGAGAGATACAGTTGACTTTCTCCTAACAACCACTATCGTAAGCGACCATCTCCTGTAAGCGACCACTGTTTCCCCTTTTGTTTCCCTTTATACTGCTCGCTAGCTAAACTTGCAATGGCGACAACAAGCTAATATTCAGACTGCTGCCTTTTGGAAAACATTACCTAAACCATCTATAGAGATACCGTGGCAGAAAAAATATACCAAACAAAGAGTTAAGATACAGTAATTTTGAAATTTGTTGAGATAATTTTTGACACGTGTCTGGACCTGTTACAAATTACGCATTGTTTGGGCTTCATCTGATAGGGTTCCCATGGTTTGGGCTTCCTGTGTTAAGGTTCTCATTAGTCTCGTGTAAGCGACCACTTTCTTCTGATCCAAAAGTGGCTGCTTATGGGAGAGTCAACTGTACTTTCTTTTTGCATCTTTTGCATATCTTGTTGAGTTTCTGAACAAGACACACAAAAGGTTCAAAACAGAAGGTATCTATGGCAACAGAAGACAATTATTACAAATTTGTGCAGTGGGAAAAGATCGTTTAACACTACATACAGTTACCCATACTGTAAATATTGCTAACTTGCTAATCAACAAATTTCTCCCGCTTTATTCTGTTCACTTACATGGATATTATCGCTAACAGAAACAATAGTTTTGCCATCTGGGGAGAAATGACAATCTGTAATCCAGCCATCTTGTTTGGGTGTCTTGGAGAGAGCCAGTCCATTATGGATGTCCCATACCTAATAATAGAAATAATAAGAAAGAAATGATGATAATGATGGTGGTAATAAACAACATTCTGTGCTTCAGATTTTACTGTTGCTACTACTGATAATGGTGATGATAATGGTAATGATAATGGTGATGATAATGGTAATAATAATGGTGATGATAATGGTGATGATAATGGTTATGATAATGGTAATGATAATGGTAATAATAATGGTGATGATAATAGTGATGATAATGGTGGTGATAATGGTGATGATAATGGTGATGATAATGGTAATAATAATGGTGATGATAATGGTGATGATAATGGCAATGATAATGGTGATGATAATAATGATAATGGTGATATTAATGGTGATGATAATCTGTCACTGGTAATGATAATGGTGATGATAATGGTGATGATGATAATGGTGATGGTAATGATAATGGTGATGATAATGGCAATGATAATGGCAATGATAATGGTGATAATGGTAATAATAATGGTGATGATAATGGTAATAATAATGGTGATGATAATGATGATGATAATGGTGATGATAATGGTGATGATGATAATGTGAGTGACAAAAATGATAACTATCATCATAGAAAGAAACAATACATCATGGACTTACCGTGACACCACCATCATCACAGCCAGTACAAAGAAAGTTACTAT
>JAUPMH010052994.1:0-10058 GCA_032270665.1 Metridium farcimen
GAATGAATGAATGAATGAATGAATGAATGAATGAATGAATGAATGAATGAATAAATAGATAGATAAATGAATGAATATATGTATGTATGAATAAATAAATGAATAAATAGATAGCATTAATGAATGATAAATGAAAGAATATATAAACGAATGAATGAATGAATAAATGAATGAATGAATGAAAATATTTATGTATAAATGAATGAATGGATAAATATATGAATGAATAGATAAATGGATGAATCAATGAATCAATCAACACAAAGAAACTAAAAGATAAGAGACTGAATAAATAAAGGAACTAAGGACAAACAAAACCATAGTGCAGCTAAACTACAGAGAGGTATTTACTTATTTGTATTTCACGGATTGTATTTTTCACTCTACTGTTGTTGTATTTAGTGGTGTTAAATCACCATACTTTTGAGTTGGTTTGCCACATGTCGCATGTCGCTTCTACCTTCAAACGTACATAGTGCTTTAAACATCAGCTTACAAGCCTCCGGGAAATGATTGAAACCATCATTAAATAAAAACCTAATAGTTATTATTAAATACTGAATAGCTTCTATTTAGTCACTATCACTAAACCAGAAATATCAAATACAAAAGGAAACAATACCTCATTACAGCTTTACTTTTCTTTAATAGTGACTAATAGTCACTAAATACGAACTATTACACAGCAGCAATTTTAATTTATTTTATAGATTAAGTGTTTTCGCGCTGTATTTCATGCCACGATTGAAACTAAACTGCGTGCATGGTGGCTTTCTAATTTTCGTGAATCGTCGTGCTTTGTTTTGATCGGAGCAAGAACACTATAGAGCACTCCGTGCGAATTGTGTTGCGGGGGCAACTTTCCTGATTCGAAACCGTTTTAGATAATTACAGCGATACGCATTCAATGTGAAACAGAAAAACATCATATGACTTACTTGCCGTTGCGATAGCCAAAGCTGCGATGATTGTAAAAGAAGGGAGAGCCATAGTTGTTGGATTTGTATATATTTTAAAGAGGAACGATATCATTCAAGCTGTTTTTCAAACGTTTTTGTTTTAATTTCAAAGGACGATGGGTGGATATTATTATTGTAATCATTGTCGCATGCTTAATCAGTGAATATTAATAGCACCGTTTATTACGTTACTGTTTATATGTTGAGTCAAACAACCATTTCAAAAAGGTTGTTAATGGTGGAAAAGAACTCTGGGATTATTTTTTAAACGCAAAAAAACTGTTTGAAATTATTGTCTATTTAATCAGTAAATGTTAACGTTTGTAAATGGCGGAAATGCATTTTGGGTGTATATATTTCCGGTTGAGGGGAATTCCTAAGTAATGGGATGTGTAAGGCGCTCCTTTTAGGGTTGACAATTTTTCCTGTAGTCTGTACGTTCCTTAATTCAAGGTTCTCGCTCAAAAGTCAAGAATACCGCACAGTCGTACACTCAACAGTTCTTCTAATTTAACGTTAGCAACGATTCTGCAATTTAGAGTATACTGTATTTACTCGAATAAGCGCCGCACTTTAACGCTATAATGTTACTCTAGAACAGCATTGGAAATAATTTGTTATCAAAACTGAGCTATATTCTTCAGTTCAAAATAATCATATTTCTGTCACCGGTCGCCCATTTTAAGAGCTATCTTCCAAATATGTAATTTTTTTAATTAATTCAGTCTAATTTGTTATTTATTTTGCTACGACAAACCTTTCTGTCATAAGATGTATGGATCACTTTAAATGTAAATAAGTCTCTTCAGGGAATGAGCGAGAAAGAAAGGTAGCTGTGTTTATTATAGTGCAAGTTCAAGTTCACATTTCAATAACAAATTCACCCGGGGGGAGAGACCCTCTTATCCGGACGATATGGTTAAAAAGAAGCATTTTTTTCTTAGGTAATTTTATGAAACGACACGCAAAGCTCAAAAATTAGATCAACGTTTTGGTGTTTCTACTTGTAACAAGACCAAACGAGAACGTTCAGCAGGTTAATCTAAAATGGAATTTATGTGGTGAAACATGGTGGCACTAATACTACCATCATACAGATACTATACATGTACGATCTTGTATAAAAACGTTTTAATGATCATAACCAATCAATCATTTATTTGGTAAAGCAGGTTTACAATTTTACAAGTTTATTGTAACAGGCCAAGCCCGCAAACCCTATTCTGAAAACCTCTGACCCGACCCGACCAACTGTGAACAATCAGCTAGTGACAGCATCGATTGGCATAGCTTAATACGCAAGGGTGCTGCCCTCTATGAGCAACAGAGGATCGGTGTGGCCCAGGTAACCAGAATGCAGCATTCGACTGGTGCTGGATTACTGAGAGAAAGCTTGAGCAGAGGAAACTCAGTCATCCCTTTGACCCAACCAACGATTTCCCTTGTCCCATCTGCTACAGATATCTCCATGCTTGAATCGGTCTCACCAGCTACCCCGGCACGTCCCCCGGCACAGAAAACAGCTTGGTCTTGGTCGAGCACAAAGGAATAACTTTTGTACAAACATGCGCAACGTTAACAAGTTACTTTATTGATTTGCTTATTCCAAACATTTGTGTCTTTGATTTTAAGAATTGCAGCGAAGCGTATTACTTGTTGCACATGTGATTTTGTCGATATCCCCGTGGCGCAATGGATTAGCGCGTTGGACTTCTAATTCAAAGGTTGTGGGTTCGAGTCCCACCGGGGATGTGACAATTTTTTCCTTCTCTGTTTTGTAAAAAGTTTTAACTTTGTCTATTCATTCAAAGAATGGTTCAATATAGAAGGACGAACAACAACAACAATCATGTTGTTAAGGACTTTTTCTTATCAATACAAACAATATTATCAACATGTATTTTAATAATAGCTTTATTAAATAGAATATACTTGCTATACAGCCACGAGAATGTTTGAAAATGTCTTTCTTTATAGAAATAACATCAGAATTCATTCTCGCTATTACGTGCAAGAGATGGAATATCAGAAAGTCTTTATACCAAAGTATGTAATGAGAATAACTCTCGCTATTAATACCAACAAGCGATTTAAAAACGACTCTATTTACAGAAAAAGGTGCTGAAATACCTCTCGATATTACGGACAACATCCGCACCAGAATTTACACATATCACATATACTGTATTGAATTAAAATGTACCGCTATTGCTGACAAAGTTAAAAAAGTATCAAATTATTTACAGAAACCGTATGCAAGGCAAATCTCTCTATTTCGTACACCATAATAAATGAAGCTATAGGTGTGTCATCTATATAACGAGAGTTTGCCCTATATTTCCAACCTTTTTATCTATCGTCTTTGCATTATAATGTGTTAATATATATAAAAAGTGGAATCTTAAAGAATTGTTCTCCACTGAGCTTATAGTCCATTTTACAAGAGATAAATCTTTCGCTGGCTTCTTGCATGATATCGGGCGTCAACCTTGTCAGTTTTACCCTCTTCTACAAAGAAATGAAGCTGTGCTTTTATACGTAAAAATACCCGAAGAAAGGATTAATATCCGGGTATGCAATGGCTCTATTCGTGTCTTAAAGTAAGATATGGTTGATGATGGTGACAATGATGAGCAGCTTGAAGCCTGTAAGTACAAAAATAACAAAGGTCAGTTATTGAAACCAAAGCCACTAACGAAACTCATATTATAAAGAGGGTCCTGAAGGGGTAAAATGGGAGCTGGGATTGGCCTTATTTTTGACTGGGAAATGGGATTGGATGCACTTGGACTGGGATTTACAAATTAAAGAACAATAGAAATGGGAGTGGGATTGAAACCTTGAGCAAAACTGATGGGATTATGTGATTTTTGACTGGGATTTGGTCCAAATATAAACTGGGAAATGGAATTCGGACCCCCCTTCAGGACTCTCAATAAAATAGATTTCATATGACTATGAACAGCGTATCGCACAAACGCTGGCAAAGCATGGCAAAGCACGTCCAGTTTCTAGAAAATATCAAGGTCGCGGCAGGGCAAGCACTGAACTTTCCACAGTCACACGAAATGTGTTCTAATGTGAACAAGCGCACTAGCCGTACCTGTTGTTATAATTGCTCCTTTGGATCGCTGTCTTGCAATTTTAATTGGTACTGTAAAAGATATACACTAATGAGTAAATGACACTGGTCGGTCAAGGAAAGGAGTATAAAAAATGTGCCCTTCTTTCACCACTTCTCCCCTATCCCCCCTTACTCCCCTGCCATGGATAACAAATGTTCATATTACCGACATCCTTCACAGGCTTTAGATTGTGTAGCCTCGACTGCGACAACGATTCTTGAAATAGATGTAGTATAGAATACTTACCAGCTTCTTGTGTTGGAAATTCAGGCCATTCCAAAACTAAAAAAAATCATGCCAAAAAAAGATATAATGTGATGTAGTCTAGAGTGTATTAAGGGTTTGAAGCTCATTGGCCTTAAATAATGAAAACAATACTATTAAAAAGTCATCTTACTGTAAATGGTTGGGATTGCTGTTGTTTCTGGCTTGATAACTAACAAAAAGAACATGTTATCAGTTAGTATTTCAGTAGGACTTCTTAAACTGACCTTAGCACTGAACAGAATTTAGCAGCTGGACGTCCAAAAAAATTATAATTTGTATATTCGCCAGTAGTCAATAAAATGAGATGAGACATGGGTTAAGTTAACAATAACAAAATGGTGTCACTCTTCCAGGTAACGATTCCGAACGCCTTTGCGGAACTCGGTTCTGCATTAGCAAATTAAACTTTTCATGGTAGTCGTCGATCAACGTCAGCCTTGATAGCTTATATTCTTTAGAATTTGACTAAAGCCCGTGGAAGTCTTAAATTAATTGTTTGATAATGTGCACATTCCTTAAATTATCGCGAGCTGTAGTCAAATTCTAAAGAATATACATTATACGCAATCGAGACTGAGGTTGAGCGATTACAACCGTGAAAATGTGTATTTGCTATCGCAGGCTCGTTTGACAAGAAATTTGGCGTAGGTGCAAAATGGTTGAAAATAACATCCCCGGTGGGACACGAACCCACAACCTTTGAATTAGAAGTCCAACGCGATAATCCATTGCGCCACGGGGATGCATTGCGACAAACATGCGCAACAACTTACTTTATTGATTTGCTTAATCCAAACATTTGTGTCTTTGATTTTAAGAGGTGTAGCAAACGGTATTTCTTGTTGCACATGTGTTTTTGTCAATATCCCCGTGGCGCAATGGATTAGCGCGTTGGACTTCTAATTCAAAGGTTGTGGGTTCGAGTCCCACCGGGGATGTGATAATTTTTTCCTTTTCTGTTTTGTAAAAAGTTTTAACTTTGTCTATTCATTCAAAAAATTCAATAAAGTTTAATCAATAAACATTCCCCTAGCTTAAAGGCCCGTTTACACTAGCAATTTTGTTACGCGACAAGAGCTGCAACTTCAATGACGATTTATTTCAGATTTGTCAACGCTACTTTGAACATGTTCGAAATTTAGTGCAACTTGCTGCGATTTTCTGTCTCCTAAATTCGAGCGTATTCGAAACTGCGGCGACAAAGCTGCGATAAAATCGCCATTGAAATCGCAGCTCTTGCGCGACAAAATTGCTAGTGTAAACGGGCCTTAAGGAAGCTCAACAGACGTACGCGACCCATTTACATTCCGTTGGGTTGCACGATATGAGTATCTCTTTCAATGGCAATTTTACCGCAGATTTGTCGCCCCAACTTTCAACATGCAGCTTAAAGTTTAGTACAACTTCAATATTAAATATTTCGTCTCATTGTAATATTTACCCTAGACTTGAGTGACATTTAGTGTAAATTTCTCTTTGAACACATCATCCTCTATATTTGCTTTATGTCACCCCATCCCTCTCCATGAACTATTTGTACGATGATTGCCTAGTAGTTTATATTTCCTTTGGACTTGAGTGACATTTTGTTTGAATTTCTAGTTGAACACACCATCCTCTATATTTGCTTTATATAACCCCTCCCCTCCCCATAACCTATTCAGTGATCGATGATTGACTTTAGTAGTTTATATTTACCCTGGCGCTGAGTGACAGTGAGTGTAAATGTCTTGTTATGGACATCAGAACTGTCCATCATTTTATACAACACACCATATATTCCAGAATCTGTGGTGCTGACATTTTTGAACAAAAACCAAGCCTCCCCTTCACCAGCATTACCCACCAACGATACTCTACTGTCAGTAATATCAACGCTGCCTTCATCATAACCCATATACTGCAAAAGAATGTCTCGTATGTATAGTTGGTTTTTCATGCTATCAAATGTCGCGAAAACCAAGTCTTCTGGCTTGTTCGTCAGGTTTAGCTTTACTTCAAAGGCTTGTCCATTACGAATGGAGATATTGGGAAGACCTTTGCCATGCCCTAGATAAACGAATATAGTGATTTTAAGAGGTTGCTGGAATTAGTTTGAGAACGGTGAACGGTAATTGTACGATTACTAATCTAAAAGGAACTGTGCCTCTTCGATATTTAGTATTCAGGTCCCGCATTACGAATGGAGATATTGGGAAGACTTTTGCCATGTCCTAGATATAGAAATATAGTGCGGATTTCAACAAAGGTAGCCGGTGTTAAGTTAATTTTCAAATGATGAACGGTGATTGTACGAACAGAAACTGTGGATCTTTGATATTGAGTATTCATGTCAATTTATTGACAGAAAACGAATTTACTGCACTTATATAGAACACAATCCCCATTTATTGAAGAAGAACTTATCACAATCAGAAGCTTGCAAAGGATGTCGGTATTTCTTCTCTTGTTATCGATATATTTCTACCATATTTTGGTTGTACGTGTTTGTGTTATATGGACCATAACAAGTTGTTGCAGTGGTAGATGATGGAACAAATATTTCTTAAAAATAACGTATAACAAATCAACAAATTATTTTGATATTACTGACATCTTTCGCAGTCATTAGATTGTTGTCTGTATAAAGGGATTTCATGGCAGCCATGTTTGTGGTCAAGGGAACTAAAATCCTTTGTCAATCAAAAACTCTCTTTTGTACTTACATTAATTCCCTCTATAGCGAAATAGCGCACAGCGGTCGTGACCATTTCAATCTTACTGTTTTGATTGATAACAGCGAAAAACTAATTAGAATATAATATTATCATAAAAACCTTTTTACAATTTGACAAGCAAATAACAAAAATATGTAGTTTTTTGAAGTAACCAACGCAACACTTGAAACCCTGAACTATGTAATAATGTTATTCTTTTATGCACAGATTAAAAAACGTTTTTATGAAAATAACAATTTTAGCACTATACGAAAGTTTACTTTAAAAGTGCAAAACTCAAAGTCTGTATGGCAAACACGAAATTATATTATGTAAATTATATTGCAGTTTGTGTGCAGTATTTGTTTGTGATTATCGTAGATAAGGAGAGTTGTAAGGAGGTGAAAATACACAAATTAAATCAAATTGTAGCTGAGCCATAATTTTTATCCATTTTGGAACGGACAAAGAACCATTAATTACACTGAAGGAAACAACATGTCGTGGATTTTCTAAATAAGCAGGAATTTTACGCATTTTATCTTATGTTATTGATGCTGTTTGGGTTCTATCTCGCTGCAACATTATTTGCCTGTGATAATGACTTATTGTCATCCAAAAAAGAATTACCTGATAAGTGTTATTTCATTTCGTGGATATAGTATTTGTGCACATAGTATCTCTTTACAATTTAACATGTCTGAGATGAAATTATTCTCAATAGTGTTTGCGTTTTATCTTATTTTCGTTTTATCTTAAATGAAGACCCATTATATATGATTACAATCAAAATTATCACTTCATATTTAATTGCTGTAGTGTAAATACGTACCTCGGCAGCTTGTAATGATCACGAGAAGCTGGAAGACCAGTGTGGCAATGTATTCCATTTCTTTCTTTGAGTCAAATTAGCAGTGACAACTTTAAAATCGGATTTGACGTTATAGCCCAGTTTGCATTTGAGCGAGCGCTGCGCACTGTTTTAGACAATGACCTTTTATAACTTGAAAGCTCTTTAAAATTCAATGGTATTGTTTTGAATCGCTTAATTATTCAAAAAGAAGAAAGAAAGAGAGAAAGAAAGAAAGAGAGAAAGAAAGAAATGTAATAAATGAAAGAAAAAAGAAAGTAATATAATGAAAGAAATAATATCGGATTTATAAAAAAAGAAAGAAAGAATCAAGTATAATGAATGAATGAAAGAGAGAAACAAAGAAAGAGAGAGAGGGAGAGAGGGAGGGGGGTGGGGGGGGGGGGGGGGTGGGTTGAAATGGATACTTTTTTCCCCTTAAAAATCCTAATTTAAAATACACATGTGCTAAAATATACAAATATAAATTAAAGGTAAAATACTATTCAAGAGATAACGACTCTAGATAGATAGATTGGAAAACTTTGGAAAACGTTATTTATTTATCCACGGAAGATATATCAAATAGTTAGATATTTACAATATACACAATGTGTTCTACCTACAAGCCGTGCATTACATAATATAATAATTACATATTTAAACAATAAATATATCAATTAATTATAACTATTGTTCAATGTGTCAATGCTAAAACTGTGATTCTTTATTTTCCTTTTAAACAACATTTATAAAGAGTTTGCTTTTCAAGGCGTCAGGGAGAGCATTCCAAATTTTAACTCCTGTATAAGCAAAACTGTTTTTATAATAATCAGTACTAACTTTCGGTAATTATAGGTTATACTTTGAGGACCTCAATTCTCAAATTGTACCTATATATTTGCACCTTTTTTGCTTCTAAAACATTACACACAAATAACTTGCATTTTGGAACTTGTCCATTAGCATACTTATTCCGGGGGAGGGGGGTACTTCCTTTGTGGTAGGGGGGGGGGGGGGGGATACTTCCTTTGTGGTAGAGGTGACGACCCATTAAAGATACGCACAGATAAAAATAACTGTTAAGAAAGCTGAGAAGGGTCTGGGTACAAGAATGGCCCTGATAGTAAATTTAACAAGTCTTGATCCAAACCGGTGAACATAGTTCTTCCATATTCTACAATTTTAATTAATAGATCTCGAGGCTACAATAACTCTAACAAGATAGAGTCGATATCGATGTCTCGATGCTGGTACCTGGCCTCCACTTTTGTGAGTATAATAGGTTGTATAATCTGGTTGTATAATAGCAACAATCGATGGTTGTCTCGACCTTAAATCGATATGCTCGAACGCAAATAGAAAACAGAATGTACGTTCAACGCCAGGTGGATCAACATGGATCTGTGGATCAACCTAAGGAGTGACGTCATGGTTATAAACGAGAGTTTATCTTCATTCTGACCTGAAAGGCATGATTGTCCCCTTTGACCCGATTCTTTGGCCGGATTTTGTCCTTTTTGACCCGATTAATGTATTTTCTGTCCTTTTCCCAGTGTCCTTTTTATCCTTGTCAAAAGGGACAATCAGGCCAAAAAGGCCATAATCGGGTCAAAAGGGACAATCAGGCCATTTAAACCATGCATTTAAACCATTTTAACCATTTAAATGTAATATTAATTAGTTATCAATTATTTAGTTATCAAAAAAGTGTAATTAGACAATATATAGTTAGTTTTGTATTTTGGATATATGGATTATCATGGTATGTTATTATGAATGGTACAAAACGAAAAAGAATACAAATTCTAATCAGAAAACGACATCAGTATTGATCTCTATTTTATCCAAAATAACACAGAAGTTAATAAATTAATAAAAAGCATTTAAAAATGAACTTAACATCTCCGAGATCAGTTCTTTGGATTACATATGATCATTCATCACGATAAATTATGGCTTACATACGGTCGTCCATGCTCAGCACCATCTACATGTATCTAAGATATCTGAATTCAAGACTAATTATGGTTTACAGACGGTCGTCCATGCTCACCACCATCTACATGTATCTAAGATATCTGAATTCAAGACTAATTATGGTTTACAGACGGTCGTCCATGCTCACCACCATCTACATGTATCTAAGATATCTAATTCA
>JAUPMH010053216.1:0-10051 GCA_032270665.1 Metridium farcimen
CCTATAACGAAAACTACGTTGACCTGATTTCGTTTTACATAAGGGAATTTGTAAGGACTCCCGGTTTCGGGTATTACAAGACCTATACCACATGACAACCTTTCTGAAATAGGTGTAAAACAAGAAAATATGTTACTGAATCACAAAAGACATTGATTGACGGGAATTGATAGTGTATTTCTACAGAACAATCAATAAACATTTAAAGTATTCAAAACATTTCAGATAGAAATACAAATCTTGTATTATATCAAAAGATTATAAACATTTAATTTTATATGAGTAAATTTTATATATTGCTATAAAGCTTTGATGTTAATTCGTTGCTGTTTTATTTTGTTTTTACTTCGATGGATTTTAGTTTCGTAACTTAATTTTGTTGACACGGCTGAGAAGACAAACCTTGAATAAATCATATGATAATCATCTCATTTTTCACGCGGAAGTTCAGCAACTTTGACAACATTTGAAAGTGATCATGAAGCAAAACTGCCATTAGCATTTTGAAATCTGTCACAGTTCCTACTTGATTTCTTGGTTGTGTGCTTGCTAAGAAGTTTAAACATCTTTCTACTTGAAGATAAAGCAGGCTAAGAAGTATAATCATCTTTCTTAATGAAGATAAAGCAGGCCAGTCTCAACAGATTAGCTGAGAAGTACTAGTTGAAGTAGAATATTGAAGATTTGGGTCCTAGACTTCTTTGTTCGTTTCGTCGTCTCAATTAATCGTCGTCAAAGCTATCACCAACCAAAGAAATTGGATTGTATTACTATTTCATTACAAATTATCAATTGAGAAAATCGAGAAGAAACCTGAAGCAGCGTTACGTGAGGGAAACCAGTGATTTTGATAACATAAACAATACAAAGCACAATTTTGCCTATTTGACAGTTTAGACTGAATTGCTGTAAACTGAATCCAAGACTGCTGGATATGATTTCATATATAGCACAAAGAAATATGTACGAAGGAAATCATAGCTACTGGAAAAAGTGACTTGTATTATATCTAAGATATAGTAACGAAAAGAACTAAAAATGATGTGTCTACATGTCCTTATTGTGCACATATTTATTAATACATCATTAGTGATGACTCGCAATGCTGTGGAAGACACCACAATCAATCGTGTTTTTAGGGATATATTTAAAATCCCTTCAGCGATGTGTCAAAATGACATAGAAAAACAGTGTAATAGTATGGGTGCCACACAAAGAACTAAACGAGGCAATATCAAAGTTGTCTGTACTTGTCATTGCAAATTTAATACAACTAACAACGTGTTCGGTTGGTTTGACAATCAATGGAAGTGTGAAAAGAACTCTGCTGTACGTAACTATAATTTGGCAGGTAAAAGCATGACATATGTTTTACATATTTTTTCTATTACCAATACAATTGTTGTTTTTTAAAGATAGTCATTAGAATCACATATTTCTATTCGGTCTTGGATATAACAGACACTTTTAAAGCATCTTTATTGTGTAAAATATACCCTGCGAGTGGACCAACATTGTTGCGATACTTTTCGTCGAACACGAGAACAAAATAAATGTTGGATAATATCACCCAACAGCGGTGATCAAACTTTGCCCAATACATTGAACCAGCAGTGTTGGTCGAACATGTTGGGCAAGTTTAAACGGGTCCTTCGAATGCTCGTCGCTCAAAGGGTAAGAGAAAACAACCTTTGCTCGCAGGGTATATTAAATATAAAACATCTGAGCATTTTGTTTTTGTGTATTTCTTTGCTTATTCATTTATTACATTATTTTTCAGGATGTCCATTAAAAACTTTTGAAGGGAAAACAGTAAATAGTAACCTTTCAACAGTTCAGCCTAAGAAAAACACGAGGAGAAAGATAGGGGAAATACCTTCACAGTATATTAAATTATGTTCGCTGGAAAGTTCATATCTTGATTGCACAAGCACTTGGCAAAAAATACACAATAATTACTTTGTGCTGGATGGTACTGGGCGTACTTTTAATAAATATGAGCTTTATGTAAGTGCAATATTTAATATAGACCTTTTCAAAGTTTTCGTTTTTCGGCCAATCTCAGCCTCGATAGCGCGTAATATATACTTTAGAGTTTGACTACAGCTCGCGGTAATTTATGGATATGCAGGACACAATCGGGATGGTTTTTTTGAAAGCTCATAACGCGTTTAGTTTATATCAATTCCCCAACAAAGCATACATTTTCTGAAAGTTTAAGTAACAAAGATTACATATTTTGTTTAAGTTTTAAATGAAACTCATTAATTAGATTCAGAGAAACCGGGTATTTAGTCAGAGAGTGTTGTCTTTGCTCGAGATGTATATTCGCAAAAGTGTTAGTTAACGTACGTGAACGGATCAAATTCTTTGACCTTATTTTTAGAAACATACTGATCTATCAAAGCGTGTCTGCGATTTGTCTTTTGGAGCTTCGTCAATGTTTATTATTTTTTTAAGTTCACCCTTCATATGCAATCTTCAGTAAATAGCTAATATCTGACGAAAGAAAACGAATAAAAAAACCCGGAAGGAACATTTTGAAACTAGAGCTATGTTGGAGTCATCATGCCGATTTTCAAAACAACTTCTGCAAATAAACTTTTTAAAGTTGTATATTTTATCAAACACTTTAATTGAGAAATATGAAGTTTTAATTTGTTTTACTCGACGTTGACAAGCTTAAGGTGTTTCCTAGTAGTTTTTGATTTACCATACTTCTCATTTTCATTTAGCGGACATCAAACACAGCTAGAAGTTTTGATTGATGTCAATTTTAACTCGATCGGCGTTTCCATGGAAACGGAAAGCAATGATCGTTGAAATCTGTTTTTCTAAAATATCTCCCGTTTTCGATGAGCCTACTATATACTATATACCTGTTAAACTTCGCATTCAGGCACAGCTATTCAGATGATAATTAAAGTGTTTGATTAGAGCGATTTCAAAATACGCGGTCACAGAATGTTTGTGCGATTCATTCGAAATCGCTCAGCTCTAATCAAACATTTTAATTATCATATCTGAATAACTGTGCCTGAATGCGAAGTTTAACAGGTATATTATATTCTGTCCCTCATTCCTTGCTCCGAAGAACGAGTGACAGAATATAAACCCTGGGTTCCCAAGGAATGACACTTTACAAGATAAAATTATGCTTTTGAATTTGATGTAGACGTACATGTAGGTGAAAGCCAGCAATATAATAACTGATTATAAAATATATTTCTAATTTTTTCTGTTTATTGTACACAAATAGATAAAGACAAAAACATACATTGGAAATGAACAAATCAACCTCTATGGACGCGTAATAAAGCTAGAAATCAAATGTAAAGACAAAATATCAAATGTTGTACGCTTTTGCGTGGTGTTCAAAGTGAAAGGAAACCAAACATGTAGGTACTGAAACTTTAATTACACCTGAATACATATATATGGGCGCGCGGGGATATTTATTTTATCCTTGAGTGTTTAAATATCTCTGAGAAAAAAGTGTTTCCATTCGACATGCAGATAGTTTTGTAGATAAAAATATACGCATGCGTAGACAAATTGTATACTTGTGTGCAATTGTTGTTGATCTACTTATAATTCTATATTATATAACGTCAGAAAATGCGATAATTTTAAAAATCGTTGTCGTTTCTGGAGAAATTGAACTCGACTGCTGTCATCAAACAAATATATCAGGTTTTCCCTTTTATATATTCCTAGGTCCTGTCATCTACCCAACAACCTCAACTCCAACAATAGCTGCAAAACCTTCCATCTCATCAAAAGCTCAAACAACATCGACGCAAGCAAGACCCACAACAGAGAAACAAATAACAACGATGTCGACCATTCAAGTATCTACAACAAATTCCATCACAAGTACCTTACTATCCCCCACCAAGCAAGACAAGACAGCAATGTCGACCAATCAATTGCAAGCATCTACAACAGATTCTATCACAACTAGTAACCCACTGCCCCCCACCAAGCAAAGCTCAACAGAAGTGACAACAAGAGAACCCAAACTTACAAATGCAAGTACTGCTTTTTATATTTCCGATTTCGTATCACCGACAGCGAAACAATTGTTTCGAGCTTCGAAACTAGAGTGGATGAATCTATACATTCACTGCATTTTATTCACTCCAGCCTCGACTTGAATCTATTGTTTCATGGACAAAATTGTTCAATATTCTGATGTCTCAGAGAAGACAAATATCTAAATCATCAGCAAAATAATTTGTTTGTTTGTATGATATTTGCTTTTGTAGAAAACAGACAATCCTAAAAAACATAACAGAGAAAGTACTGATACCGCTGATGATAGCGGTATTATTGCCGGCGCCATTGGAGGAGTAGCAGTGTTGGTGGCAGTGCTTGTAATACTGGTTGTTATTTGGTTTAAACGAAAAAGGTAACGATCACAACTTCTAAAAGCCGGGTTTTTTTTGTTTTTGTTTTTTCAAACAAATATTTTTCTTTACTCAATCTCGACATAAGAACTTGAGAGAATTTCATTGGTTGTCATTGTAATTACTTTCCATTCCAGATATTTGGCTGAATCCTTAGTTATTGTTTTAGGGGTCTTTAAGTAATCAATTCAAGTTACTTGCATTACATTAAACTATGATTAATATTAAATCAACAGGAATTCACCTAATAAGAGAACAGCTGATAATGAAACAGGTTAGCATCCTAAATTAAGCATATATTTTCATTAAAATTGTATGCATTTCCAAAAATCCTATAACAGACATTTTCTTGTAAATCTTAAATTAATAGAAAAATTTATGATCAGATTTAATCCTGTTCGTTCTCAGTTGAAAATCGTGCTTACGATGGAGTCGTTCGTGATAACAGTTCGGAACGTCCTGGTCAGCAGACATCCGCAGACGATGAATATTCATACGCCTACACCAACACTCATCCAGTCGTGATCAGAGATCAATATGGCAAAGGTATATACACCGTTTCCGAGAAACTTTGTCACCCGTGAAGTGAAAAGCCTACAAGCTAGTAGCGCAGGGGACTATGGGTAACCTATGTATACTTTATTCGAACGCAGGGATTTCATGGCCACATTGCTACACTTGTCAATATGTTATTGAGAAATGTCCATTTTGACTTATCAAACAACAAGGCGTTCCGAATGCACATTTAGTTTCTGAACTGATCCATGATCCTTTGCGCCACTAGCTTGTGTGCTTTTCACGGGTGACAAGCTTTCTCGGAAAGGGTGTATAAAACTTTAGTACTATTCTAAAATTGTAAAATGTACATGTTGAAGTGCTTCACCGCAATTCAAAAAAATACTTACCGTATTTACTCGAATAAGCGCCGCATTTTAACGCCATAATGTTACTCTAGAACAGCATAAAAAGTAAATTTTTATCAAAAGCTATATTCTTTAGTTCAAAATGATTATATTTCGCTACTCGCCCATTTTAAGTTATCTCCCCAATATTCGTAGTTCTGATCAAGAAGGGGATTATGAGATTGAGAAAAATTTAATAAGCGCCGAGGTGTTTATTCGAGTATATGCTGTATCTCAAAAAGGAATGAATTGTTTCAGTTTACGCATACAACGAGTCTTTCCCGCTGCCGTTTCTAGTCTCGTTCCATTCCCCTACGGTCCACTCCTCTCTCTACAAACGCGTTTGTGGGGAAAGAAGTGGACCGTAGACGAATGGAACGTGACTAAAAATGACTGCAAGGGCAATTCACACAACATATTTTAATTATTAATGAAGCGGTAAATTAGACTGGTATTTTGCAGTTAATTCGCAATCATTGACACACAATATATCGATATTAAAAACTCATTTCGGTTCTTTCGGTCCGACAATCTTTTAGCATAAAATAGTATAAAATGTCATTAGCTGCTGCATTTCAAGTAACTTCAGAACACTTCTAATATGATAATCACTTTACATTCTAGCGCTCCAAGTTCCACATTTCTCCAATGGTCATATTAGAAATATTAACGATTCAACGGGTTCTCCATCAAGTTCTGATTTCCCTATCTACAATACCCTGGAAGATCCAGACTACGCTGAACTAAGCAAAACAAAAGATACAAATAGTGGACCATCATACAATGTTCTTGAGCGACGACCAGAAGCCAACTGGAATAAGACATATTCTGCTTCGGGATCTTCTGAAGCTCCTATCTACAATACACTGGAAGATCCAGATTATGCCAAACCTGAAAAATCAGATGTTGGTATTGGTCCTTCGTTCGACATTCTTGAGGGCCCGGAAGACAAGAGGGAGAAAGCACAGGGGAGTCCCTTTTATGATCTACTAGAAAACCCAAATTCTACAGGTTCTCCCGTGTACGATGTACTCGAGCAACCTGAATCAGATGAGCAGCACGTATATGGTTCCCTTCAGAATAATGACCCTCACATATATGGCGCCCTCCAATCACGCACATTGCATAATGGAGAAGCAAACTCAGAATATGATGACAATTATAACTTAGCTGGTGACGTCATTCATTATGATGTTGATGGTGATGTTTATCAGGAACTTAATCAAGATCGTCAACGGTCTTCGGATGACGTCTACGAGCCATTACGTCATTCAGGGTGTTAATTGACATGAAAGACATGAATGAAGTGGCTCAGTCTCATGCTTAAGATTGTATTATTCAGAGCGAGGTGGACAGTAGCTATGTTAATTTTATTCAAATCTCTTCGCTTTTTGATTGTATTCCACTGCTCATTTAAAAATCGTTGCGTATTATACATAAGACATATTTTGCTGTTGACTTCAGTCATAAAGAACTAGGTTAGCTACAAACTGAATTGATGATGAACATTTAAGTTGAAAACTTTTGTTTTGACTATTACGTAACATAACCTCGAAATACGTGTGAAAACTCCATTGTCTTCAAGTTGACGTGAGCACGAGGCTAGACAGTTATGTATTTTGTAGAAGTTTTGAACTCATCAAGTTTGGTGTCATTTTAAATTTGGTGGGTTTTGGGTCATAATACAAGATTTTTAATACAAGATTTTTTAATTTGGTTGTCTTTTTTTTTTCGTTCTTTTCTTTGCAAACTTCACTTTGCTTTCTGAAAATAAAAATAGATTGTATTTCTATGTGAAAATAGGCTGATTCTCAGTATTTCCTGATTTAAAATATCTCAAAATAAAATATCTCTTTTCTAATTTTGCCAAATCTTGCATGACAGAGATTCGTCACTGGATGTCGTCAAAATTGTGCTCTGTTCACTTACAAAGCACAGCGCTCGGACAATCACACCGCGCGTTGTATCTCAAGTATATAATAATACATTTTATCGTATTTAGAAGTATACCCATATTTCCTTTCGGTCATGTAAAGACCTATCACAAAGAAAATGTAAATCACAAAAGACATTGATTGACGGGAATTGATAGTGTGCTTCTACAGAACAATAAAACATTAATTAAAGTATTCAAAATATTTCAGATAGAAAAACATTTTTTTGTATTAAAAGATCATAAAAATGTATATAAATATATTTTATATATTGCTATAAAGTTTTTCTGTTAATTCGTTGCTGTTTTATTTTGTTTTTACTTCGATGGAATT
The DNA here is from genome assembly GCA_032270665.1 of Metridium farcimen. Lineage (NCBI taxonomy): Eukaryota > Metazoa > Cnidaria > Anthozoa > Actiniaria > Metridiidae > Metridium > Metridium farcimen. The sequence goes on from JAUPMH010053216.1 coordinate 7,579, forward strand.
TAGTTTCGTAAGTTGTTTTTGTTGACACGGCTGAGAAGACAAACCTTGAATTAATCATATGTTATTCATCTCACTTTTCATGCGGAAGTTAAGAAACAGGCTGACACACATACATCGAGACTTCGATTCGCAAGTGCTATCTTCTTCCTTCAAGCCTTGAAATTTATTGACATCCAATTTCAATAAGAAAGACTTAAGCTTTATGACGAGGCAGTTTTATTTTGTAAGTCAATACAAATGTGAGACCAAGAAAGCGACGAAATGATGTTGATATTTTAATACTCGATTCATACGTACTGTGACCGTGCAATTGGTTTTATTATTTGTATTCTTACAAGGGAAGAATTATTCTGCGACCAAGACTGTTCTAGTTTTTCCAGATCAAGACGAAAGGACAAGTTTACTAGTAGACGTACTCACAGTTGCAGCTATGATGAAGATTCCGTCATTACTGCTTTTTGTATTACAGTGGGACATTGATTTAGGAGAAGAATATGTTATAACTCGAAAATATAAAGATACATTTACACTCCCAATGTCTCAATGTAACCCCCAATCGAACTGGAAACAGAAATGCTTTGAACATGGTGGAAGAGGTACACAAAGAAACTGTACCTGTGTTTGTAACCAAAATAAATATTTCGCAATTGGATTCTTTCAAAATAGGTGGAAGTGTGTACGAAGTTCAGTTGTACGTTTTTCAGGTAAAGTTTAATTTTCTAATAACACATTTTCATAAAATATTTGTTTCGGATTAGCTGATTGATTTTATATTTTCTCTTTATGAATTGCACAGTGCAATATATATATTGAACACGTCCGGGAGCTTTTTTAAAATATACCTGTTTTAAATGCAAATCTGTAGAGATTGAGCCAGATAATTAAGTGTGGTATCAGAATATATATATGTATTTTAATTTAATTATTGTTGTTGTTATAGCATCCTGATTACAAATTCAGTGTGATTTGAACTAGCGTCACACGTAATTTATTAGTATACTTTTACCTCAGAAATGATATGCATAGATGCATTATTGAAAGAATCGAAAATACCATTTAAGTTTCGATAAATTATGGACTCATAATGAAAACTATAAATTGTATTAATTTGGTTTGCACATATTGCACTTTAGCTACGCACTAAGCAGCGTTGGTCAAAGAAGTAATAATTTTCATAATCATTAAAATGCCTACGAGAACCTGGGTGGTATTTCCATTAATGCTTCTTAAAATTAGTCATTTGATTTCTGCTTTTAAGTTATTATAAGTATATTTATTTTCATAATTAATTTAAAAAAACATTCTTATTAAAATCAGAGACAGATAGATTGGTAATAAGGCCATATATACTCCTTGTGTTTAGTATCGGCCTAACAATATTTTTTGCGTCTCTATACATAAACTTTCATATATCCTTTAAACATGTAAATATAAAGGTACATATAGTTTTTGCCAGCGTGTGTATTAGGATGGATTAAAAAGCAGCTTTCAACAACAAGCAAATCTCTAAAAATATGGAGGAATAGGAGTGAATTAACCCCGTGCGTACAAGTTGTATGGATCGTCTACCTTTTGAGACAAGAAACGCCGCATAACGCCGTCTGCGTATGGTACACTTAATCCTCTAAGGTCAGGTGAAAAGTGGCAGAAATGAATGGGCGAGGTATAGATATATCTAAAAGCCAGTCACGAAGAGGATCGTTAACTTAATATAAAAAATAAGTTAGATATAACTATTATTATATATTATAATATAGTTTGATTCTAACGCGCGCTCTGATTGGTCCAAAACCGGAGGCTCGAGATTTTCTTAGGCCTTTTTTCGTGTTCTCCCAACATCCCGCGTGGTTTATTACACCGATAAACCACGGAAATCGCTTGTTTATTGCTTCAATATACAATATTAATACAATATCAATTGCTTGTGCAATTTTAATAACACATGTTTGCACAGATTTAATTAAAAAAAAATCACAATCAATCAGCCAATCAGAAACGAATGTTTTATGTGTTGTTACTAATCTAATCACGCTGAATAAATGAATTTGCTATTGGATCAGCTAATCAAATTACACTTCATATATTAAACGCTAATCAAATGCCCATACTATTACCTTTTATCAGGATGCAAGGACAAAATCGCAATCATTCAGTTGAATGGTCGAGGGAATAATGCACCTCTTTTAAACGTACCGGTACCTATCGATGATATAGACCGGTACATAGGCTATGTAGAAGAGGCTCAAGCTTATTACTGTCAACTTGAAAAAGCAATTTCATATTTAGATTGTGATGGTAAATGGCAAACCTTCAATCAAGATGCTCAAGTTGGTTTTAGCTCCTCGTTTGCCGATTATGATAAATATGGATATTTTTATCTTTACGTAAGTTAATATTTAGCAATTATTCGCCGAAGGCGAAGTGATTATCGGTGAATATTTACCGAGCGGCGAGTCTTCGAGCTGCAAGGTAA
>JAUPMH010053327.1:0-18748 GCA_032270665.1 Metridium farcimen
TTGTGTTTACTCACTATAAAGTGTCATCCTGAATGCATGATTAACGCAATATACTGTGTTGTAGCTACTCAGCCGTTTTTGCAGTGTATAATGCGAATGATCAATTTAAAGATCATCATGACTGTAATATCTTAACAAAGATTATAACACTGGAGTTGAATTCTAATCGAAAAGAAAACGACAATTAAAATCAAATTAAAAAACTAATCCATCGAGTTGATGATGGTGATTGTCATGCTAGCCATTTAACAAATAGAGGATATTACATGGGCGCGCGGAGATACCAATTTTATCTTCGAGTGTTGAAATGATCTCTCACGAATGAGCGCAGCGAACGATTAAGAGATTTTCAACACGAGAAGATAAAATTCGTATCTCCAAGCTACCATTAGTCTCTCGGCTGCGAGGGAGACTAAGCGACCATGTAATGCATGTTCTGTTTATTATATAATTATCAATGAAAAGAAAAGGAAACTTTTTTTGACACAAGAAGTTTCCGTAAAGCTGTGTAACCATAGTGATGATATTTTCACATGTGAAGATATCAAATTTTTGATTCAGAGAAATATAGGTATTTCATTGACAATTATATAACAAACTTGAATATCCATGCAATTTATAACACTATAGATTGGGAAGGAATGGATCAGGGACTGAGGAGAGGGGAACGCGGTTCAAAAGACCTCGCGATAGACTGGGACTGAGATGGAGAAATCACTGAGAAGAATAGGGAGGAAGGTACCCTGGAAACCAGAGGTAATCTAGTATTTGTATTTATCATTTGTACGTCTGTGTTCGTTATTTCCCTTTGCTTCACAAACCGTCAGATTTACAAACGCTAAAGCAAAGTAGAAAATAACCTCTGGTACCCAGGGTAGGAGGAAGGAGAGATGTCTAAAGAAATAAGGGAACTCTGAATGTGTTTTCTTTCACTGAATATAATTGTTCCATTCATTGATTACGCTTGTAGGAAATCAAGACATTGTTGAAATGCCAGAACACGTGAAGATTTCTGGATTAGAAAGTTTATTTTACCAATGATTATGAATGATAATATCATTAAAAAATGTCTTATTGCTTATCTCGCTACATTGAAAAAAGGGCAAAACTGATATTTGAAAATGTCTGGTACCAATATTAAATAAGATGGCAATAATGAATTGTAGTTTGATTATGGTTAAAATCTAACGAAAACTACTGAAATACATTGCATGAATAAATTTGAACAAAGGTCGCCGTTGATAATTGAAAATGTTGACGTTTTAGATATCAGTTTCAAAGGTTTCCTAACAAAATAAACATCTATATTTGAAACTGGCACTAGTGTAGGAATATCTGCTTTTCTTATATTTTATAATTTCTTAGTTCTTTATCAAGATTCGAATCAAAGCAATGGCATGTGTTAACCTGAATCTCACAACTCAAACAGAGTCTTTTAAACAACAATTTAACTGGGAGTTTCCAGGAGGTTTTCATTGTCCCCTTAACGAATATCATCGCCGGAGCAATAATTATGTTTAGAAACACTTGTTTAAACACCAGTTCACTGTTAAAGAACACCTAAAAGACCACATTATTACTAAAGCTGCCCTTTTTTCGTCCATAGAAATTGTTTTCTAGGCAGCTGCAGGATACTATCAGTACCCGTTTTGCGGCGGGTACGGTAGCCACTATCCGTGAACAACTGACAAACGAAACCACGTGCTAGTATTTTCCATGTGGCACTAACCCGTAACTAACTCAAATAAATCCAAATAAATACCATATTAAAAGCCATGAATACCTCATTTTACAACCAGTTTTATTGCACTTCTTTGTTCCATGGTTGATAATTACACTTTAAACCTAGTTTTCGGACACTTGGTTCTTTTCCATTATGGGTTTTTTTAAATAATTTTCAGCTGATTTCGATTCAGTAATGATTTTACGAGTACTTGGATTTCAGTTGTTGTTTAAACTATTCGCGAAAAATTCTATGAATATTTATAGTAAGTTGAAATATAAATCACGTTCTGAAAAATTAATTTTTCTGCACTTTAAAGAAAATAGTTTTAATATTTTAGTTGTATTAGTGTTGGGTATGTTAATACAATAAAAAATATCTATTTTTTCGTCATTGTTGTAATCATTGTTGTTGTTGATTTGATGCGAAGCAGTTCGGGCGTGGAAAATGTTCTCTTTTAATTTTCAAAAATTCTCATCGGTTTTATTTTTACAATTTAAACTCAAAAATGCTCTTGAATTAATAGGCAATAATTGGGAAACGTTAGCGAAAATATTCGCTTTTTAATTGGTAAATTACAATTCATATAGTCAATTCCTCACGGACGGTTTGTTGCTCTGTCAATCATGTGACTTTTTAGATGAAAACTAATATGAAAAGTCTCATTAATCTTGATGATATAATAATCTTAGATTAAGGTGACAGCGTTCTTATCGAACATTGAAATGCTATTTTCGTCAACTAGTTCGTATGAATAGAGTATGTTAATCGAAGTACCATTGACGCTTATTAATAAAACTACCTAGCGAGTACACAGCTAGTCATTGGAGTTATTGTTTTCCTTGCCATTGAGGAACTTTTAAATGAAAAAAAAACATCTTTAAATGTTAGAGATGAAAAAAACCTTAAAATTATAAGAAAAACCTACGAAAAATTACAAGTAAACTAAGACATTACTTAAGCAATATATTTTCCTTTTTTGTAATATTTTATGAAATAAACTAGATATTAATAAATGTTATATTGAAATATCATAGAAATATTTGATGGTATATGACATTTTAAACGATTAAATAAAGAGTATATACATATATAGCTATAGTTAAAAAAGATTATAATAAGCGTTTTTTGTTGGGCGTTCAAAAAACCATCTCTTAGGGAATTATAGCATAGAAAATATAGAATTATAAAATCATCAATATGATTATATAACTGAACATTAACATTATGGCAATTTGCTCAGCAAAGAGGTGAGAATTGGCTGTGAAAATACGATCGAAAACGAAGTCTGAAAGACAGTGAAAAGGCTAAAGGAAATCGTGCGATGTAATTTCAGTTGTTTAATTAAAAGAAGTCTTTTTTAATAGAATGATTCAGTGTTATATTAGAAGGACAAAACTATGTGAAGGCTGATAGCCAAACATCCCGGGGCGGTCAATTGTACTCAGTTGTTCTCCAAACTCACGATGTAGAAAAAAAACGTGATTGTTTTCTAAAATGAGAACACCATTTCCAATGAATAATTGAGAAAAAAGAGTGCAAAATCAATAATATTTAACTACCAAATAGTGGAGTTTATTTATGTATTTTTTAATGTTTTAGTGGGATGGCGCCGACGATTAAGAATATGCAAACAATCGGCTAAAATTAGAATAAAAAACCATAATAATCAAAACGGAAGAATATCCTTGAAAATATAGGAAATAATAAAGTAAAAAGCAATAAAGGCGGGATTCTTATGAGTAAAACATTCTTGTTGTTATTCTAATGAAGTTGGAGGGATCTTCATTATTACTTCGATGTTAATTTAGCTAAAAACGCCAAAGACGAGACAGAACAACTTCTTTATTGGCATTGATTCCAATTAAACTACTGCCTCGAAGCATTGCGGTATTAGAATCTTGATAAGAATTAAGCGTATAAACCTGTAAAATCTTTGTCCGTTCGTATTTATATTAGCAACTCGTTGCTTACAATTTGAACGTTCAAGTCAATACTATATTCTACTTAAACGCGACTTCATTCAAAACTAAATAATTCCATTCAAACAGCCAGGATTTATTTTTCTCTAAGTGATTTATATCAACACAAGAAATTTAAGAATTCTAAATATATACAACTTTCAAGTATTTCGTTATTGACGCTTGCTGTTCGTGTACGGGCTGCCTGTGCTTCTATGTGGATTACCAGTGTAACGAGAAACATAGCTTTTCTCCAATGACAATTTTTTCAATTATTAGTTTATATTTTTTAAAGTTTATACTTAATATTACGCTGCAGAAAACTGGTTTAAGATTATGTCTGACAAGTGACGCACAAGAAAACGAGCGACTATGTAGTGCGTAATTACAATAGCAATGAATATAATAAGTTTGTCTACCTTGAAATCGCAATGATTGTGATTATATTTGCTTAGAGATTATTAACCCTTGAATGTATATTTTTATTGGAGTATATAATATCTTATCTACTTTTGATGTCAAGCGTGGTAGTTTGAGCGATTAAAACTATCAAGGACACCGATCGAGTCGAATTTCTGCGCTTTCTTTTTAGTATTCAAAAATAAATGCAAATAACGGAGTGCCAGTTTGAAACGTTAATCAGATCATGTATAAATTGCTTTTAGTTCTTCGAAATAGTGATAGTTTGAAATTTTCCCTCTAAAGTACATATAATGCCATTATTGAAATGTCAATTTCGCTAGACATCACTTCATGTATTCTTACGTTTTTTCCATATTACTATTATTACTATTATAGTTTTCTCATATCGAGAACGTACACGAACAATTGAAATCTCCTTGGAATTTCCATACTAATTTTCATTTGAGTCTTGTCCAAAACCAGCCGGCTTTGAATACGGACACCTGCGTCCTCCAACTTACCCGCTCCTAGTGAATTTTTCCCAAGGGACAGGCGAAAAATTGGAAAACTAGTTGTCTATAGATTGATTGGGAAGGGCTTTATTCTTTACTGCAAATTGAAACTTCTAATTTTATTGTTTGAATGAAATTGTTGGTGATTCAACCGGAAATAAATTGACTTTCTTCTCAGTGTGAATCGTGTGTTGTGTTGGGAAAACAATCATATTTTTAGTTGATAGCCTACAGGTCGAACGAATTCGAATGAATGATCACCACCGAACATCAGCAGATATATTACATAGAACGTTTGATCGTTGAAACAACAACTCTTGAAAAGGCTCTTCAGTAGTAACCTGAATAAAAGAGCTAGTAATATACACCGCGTGTTTGATTACAGAGTTATTTTATCTCTCGAAGCGTAGATTGAACGTCCAAGTAGTATCACGGCGTCCATTACAATAGAATGGAACTAATCGAAATGAAAATTGAAAATTCGACATCAAAATAAATTTGAAAAGAAAATATAACATTCGTGTATTTGTTGTTTTAAATCTACTTAGTTCGTACCTTTGATAACCGTCCAAACTTGAATCTTCGTAAATAGGATTGTGTTTCTTAAAGACACAGATCCTGGCTTCTTTTGTTAGATGATTTGAAGTTCAAAAACAGTAATTCGTACGACAGCCCGTGAGAATTTGAACAAAAACGAGCGCGCGTCGACTCGTTTTAAAGGAGACTTTCTTTGTGTTTGCTTATCGAAAGGCTGTATTAGTTTTCTTAGTAGCGACAGTAAAGGTATGCATACATGAATATCAGGAAACAGCCAAACTGTTTAGTTATGTACGTGTCTTGGATGTGTATTTTTAATGGAATACTTGATCAACTTTCTACATTATTAAAGCAGAATCGATTAATTCATGTCAAGTCTGGGATTTTCTTCTTTTTTCGGAATCATGGAAAAACGAGAAAATCTCTCTCAATTGATAAAAAGAGAACGTTAAAAGCAAACTCTTTTGGCCGTGCTGTAATTCGTAGCAAGTATCGACGGGTGTTGTTTTAATACGGCGTCACCACATCATTCAAGCATTTTATCGCAGTACAGTGGGTTATAGGTTAGTTTATTTTCTACTCTCGTATTTGCTTGATGGTTTGAAATAAATTCATTGAAAAAGTAATTATTAGTTGGTTGTGAATTACCCTGTAAAATACGCAAGCCATTCAATTGCGTCAAAAACAATCCTTTAATTGAAACTGAAAATAATAATTTGTCGTCAAAATCGCAGAGTTCACGCGTATTCCATCAGAAGAAATAAAATCTAATGGGTGCCAAACAAGACCAGCTGCTTTTGCATCTGTTTAAAGCAGAAATATTGATGGACTTGAAACATTTTATCACTGCCATAGATTTGAGCGTCCAAATATCAATCATTCGCCCTTGTTGTCTCGAGTTTGATTCGACATTAGCTATTCCGCTACGGCAGTTCAAACTACTATTACTAAATATTAAAGATTTGCTCGGCTATGCTTGATAGTAAAGCAATTATCACCAACATCTAAGGAATCTGTTTTGATAATCTCAACTTCTCTTCTTAGCTATCACATGTATTGTAAAGAGTGGCAAGATTTATCACTATTGTTTATGAACAGTGAAGCAAATAGATGCATCTCTTGAAACTAATTTGTAAGGTTTTTTGAAAACACTTCTTTTAAATGAATAAAAAGCCATTCTCGCGTTTTGTTGACAGTGAAATCATTTGCACGCATCAAGGGCCCAATATGAAGTCTCGATTTTTTTCGATTCATGAGTAAGCACCCTTCAAACTATAGGAAGATTTCTTATTTTTTTAAAGAAAAAACTGGAATAATATGGATGTAAGTCTTTAGAAATGATCGCGTACATTCTCTTTTTTGTTTAATTAGTGTGTTTTAGTGTTCGTCGCATGGGCTGGACGGGAAAATCAGCGGGTGGGTTGAAAGTGCGAGTTGTCACCCAGTTCGTTGCTTTTGCTGCCAGCCTCAAAGATCCACCGCCTCACGACCATCAATCGACGCTATCTCGACTAAGACAAGAAATACCATTACACTAAAACCAACAAGAATGCATAAAACCAAAATGTAGTGTTAGCGCAAATAGTTGTCTATCAATAGTATTTATTGTGGATGCGACTCGCTTTGCGTGGACTTGAGCTTCATTAGTTTTGCAAAGTTTATTTTGGTCTATTAGTCGTCGACCAATGGTATCTGATAATCATTGTCATTATCGGAGACCATACCGAGATCATTAGAAGCAACACTAGCTCTTTCATCAGCCTAATTCTCTCTAGTTTGAAAGGCCTCTTTCAATCCGCCAATCAGAGAACAGCGTGGAAGCGACGGCGCGTTAAACACATGTATGAGTCGTGTGCCATCAAATAACGAGATTATTATTCAATACTTGGGAAGAAACACCTTTTATCCCATTGGTCTACAAACTTGTTCATGAGGAGTGTAAGTGCGCTAATGAAATTGAATAAACCTACTAATTGTTTTGGATCGATTTGTCGAACAACAAAATGTTACACTTCAACACACTTGCATGGCGGCAAAATAAAATTAGCAACATAAATAGTTATCATCGATCCATAGAAAATAGCCGCTAAGAAATTATACATTCCTCATGTGTATATGCTATATTCAAACAAGCTCGGATATAGAATCTGACCATTATGAGATGCTACCAATTTGACCCCCTTTTCCCAGATGTTTCCACTATGAGATATTTCTACTATAAACCTTCCCCTAAACCATGCCTGGCCTCGTTTTCGGGAACAGGTTCAGCTGTCACTATGCGCCTGCGTAGTATGAATTTTTAAAGAGCGCATGCGTAGCGGGTTCTGAACAGGTGCATGTCAAGTGCAAATGTTGTTAACACAATGATAATGATTGTCTCTTTCTTTTACGAGCACTCTGACTGCATTTAAAGACGTCTTCACGTCATGACAGTAGGCTTTAGTTGATGTAACTGAGTTAGCTCAAACATGAACCGCGACTCGCTCCTCAACAAGAATCTTAGTCCTCCACTGTCCCGGATATCAATATCAAATGGAAATTCTCTCTCCAACTCGTATATTAGTAATTCTGTTGGAGGCCAATTCAAAGAGCCAAGTTGGATCCCTTCAATTCGTGGCTCCAATGGATCGGTAAATATATAACTTCTTTATTGTGCAATTTTGAAGAGCCGTTTTTTTAACGGATGTAGATTACTTGTAATGAAGTTCCATGAATTCTTGTGTAAAACTATTTGACTATATTGAATTGTTGTAGTAATTTCTTGTTTTCTCATTTTGTTATTTTAGTTTTCATTCCCGTCAAGATCGGCAAACTTGGTACGTGTGGTAATCAGTCAACACTAATAATGATTTGTATTTCCGCTCTTGATTCAAACTGAAACTCACGATTATTTTATTTGTCTATAGATTCCTCCTAGCGTGTTTGATACTTTCGATGATTCCCACTTGTTGTCTGTACAGCAGCCCGAGGCTTCGCCCAAATACTTGACTAAACAATCGAAGCAGAGTTACTCCATTCCTGGTCTACATGCAACACACGCGCCAGACACGTATGATGCGCACGATATTCTGGACCAAATATCCGCTTCTCTACAGCCATCATGTTCAGTTAATGATTCGCCGTTTGATAAACCGTATGAAACACAATCTCCGCTCAGCCTTGCTGCGGCGGGACATTCTCTACACACTATCCATGCTTCTCTTGGAACTCCTAATGATGATATGAACCCTAGAGAGCTCGAATGGTTCGCAGAAAGATTCAAGCAGAGAAGAATTAAACTTGGAGTAACCCAAGCCGACGTTGGGACAGCTCTTGCACACTTGAAAATCCCTGGAGTTGGTTCGCTGAGTCAGTCGACTATCTGCAGGTTCGAGTCTCTCACTTTGAGTCATAATAACATGATGGCTTTGAAACCAGTTTTGACGGCATGGCTCGAAGAAGCCGAGAAGGCCTACAAAACTAAACAGATGAACAGTGCTTTTTTACCAAATTCTGACAAGAAACGAAAACGTACATCTATCGGAGCTGCGGAGAAACGTTCCTTAGAAGCTTATTTCGCTATGAACCCTCGCCCATCTAGCGACAAGATAGCATCTATAGCAGAGAAACTAGACCTTTCAAAAAACGTAGTACGGGTATGGTTTTGCAATCAACGGCAAAAGAAGAAAAGAATGAAGTTTTCTGTGCATTAACCAACTCAAAATTACTCAAAGAATTCGTGGAAATTTTGGCTAACTATATCTTCAAGTTGGACTCAAAATTCTAATTACAAACTAAAATATCGTGGAAGCAAGAAAAAGGATTATTATTGGCATGGAACTGCCAATGTGTACTTTAAATTCACATCCATGATTTTACCACAAGACTTACAAAGTGAGAAAACCAAAATATACGGTGGATAAACTCAGATGTAAAAAAAAATTATACTGTTTACAATGTCATCGAATGGAAATGTTTTGGATGGCTGGCGGCGAACAATTATTCACCTTAATAAGAGCGCCTGATTATGACAGACTCTAAAATTCCGTAACATTCTTTATTTCCGCTCCAGTACAAGATGAATTCGCTGTTTTTTACTGATAAGAAAGAATTGTTATCTTATTATTTCTTGTTATAAAAGGAGATTGACAATTATCAGTGGAAAACTTGCAAGAATGCGGTCCCATGCACACCTGCGATGAAAAGAAAAGCCAATTCTGGTGTTTGAATGAACTAGAATTTATTCAACCAGCTATATGTAAATTGACCAAGTCTTTTAAAACCAAATCTGTTATATCAAACAATATTGAACTTTCCATTGACGGTAAAATGAAAGCCATGGAAATATCTCATCGATAAATAGCATATCTTAATGTTTTTTCTTCAAGCATAATCTCATAAACTACTTTTCAATTCGTTGGTATGGTACGATGTCGATGTCGTAGCAGTATTAACTCTATAGAAATTCAATGAAGGAGTCAGTATTACCTTCAGTAGAAACGTACACTTTGCTTTTAAAAGTGTTATGTAGAGTTTGAAAATATTTCACTGTCAAACTCAAATAACTCTAAGATATATATTTTAAAATTTTGTATGTCTAAGGAAACTTTTATGAGTCCTATCCTAGTGTAAAATACTTCGCCGTATTTCCGGTAAATATAGTTGTTCTTTCAAGCTCAATTTCCAAATAGTGAATTAAGGCCCGAATTCAATGAGGCCATCGCATCAAATGTAGTAAAAATTTTATTTATCTCTTGAAAGATTTGAAATGAATTGTGCTTAAATTGGCCTCCAAGTTTTAATAAAGCAGTAAAACAAGAAATCTTTGTTGGCTTGTATGTCTTTTTTTAAGTAAGACTGACCACCCGTTTCAACTGGTCGCCATTTACAACACGCGCCTTTCTTGACTTACTAGAAACTATATTAAATCTCTTTCAACGATGTTCTTCAAGTTTCCCCGTATAATTTTTGCGCATTTACAACTAAAATCTAAGAAAAGATGTGTGTGGTAATTGAGTGAAGCGATATGCAAACACAGTCCACTGTTAGTATTAAACACTTCAAATCTTTTGAAAAGCTTCGTTTTCTTTATTTAAATTTAAAAACGAAGTGGTCAATTTGGCGCCTCGTCTATTTTCTCCAACTGTGATTTCTTGTTGTAAGAAACTGGACGAAGTTTAATATTTGTACTTCCTGTATAAAGCCGGGCAATAAGAAGCTCTGGCTGCAGGTGCAGTCACAACCACCCGCCAAGTTTCAATTCTTCTCTCAAAGAACGATTTCCAATAGAGCTTGCTTGGTTGATTTTCAATTGCTGTTTTTTATATCCAATCACTAAACTCACTCAAACTCGTAATATAAGCATTTTTTCATAAATAATAAACAAATATAATTTAAAATTCTACTCTGTACAATCAAAAAGGGATAAAATGGTTGCGCTAGTAGTTGTATATGTATTGCGATAAAAGAACTCAGCCAAATCACTCGACCAGAGTGTATATGGTTTAATATCGCCCTGTCGCCATGTTTTCATGTATTGGTATTTCTTCTACACGTGCTGTGGTGTATTCGAATGTACTGTTTGTCTTAAATCGTTAATTATGTACAGAGAAGTCATCTTAACGTACTAGTGAGAGAGAAAGGGGATTTCCGGGATAGCTTCGTGTATTTTTAGACCGATATTGCCATTGCGCCATAAGTGGTTTTTTTCTTTTGACAATAGCTACGGTGGGGATAGGCAAAATACAAAATTATTGAGCGACGCAATTAAGCCAGATGTTGTTAGAAGATAAGAGACATTTTTTCTCAAAAAACTGAACAATATGAATCGTGAAGAGAGTTTTTATACGAATTATTTCAACTGACTGACTGGCATGTTGCAGAATGAGGTTATAAACATGGCAGGATGGGAAAGAAGCGTTTATAGTGTTGGTTTGGGCAGAATAGTCCTGTAGTTTTAAAAGAATAACAATCAGCCAAGCTCCCATAGAAACCAAGCTTGTACTAGCTAGCGATGGATTCATTCAAATACCATGGCAGGCGGTATATTTAAATGACTCGTCGTAGCCAAGAAATCCTTCACATTTTGGACTTCACAAACAGATGTTTCGCTTATGTTGACCAGCAAATATAGCCAGAATCTTAGACCCCATTTTACAAACGAACGATTCGGTAAATATTAGTCAATTTTACCAAAAACGAAACAAACAGACAAAGTACTTTTCAAACGAGAAATTTTTCAGACTGGAAGGTCGTTATGTACAAAGTGTCAATTGAGAACTAGTTAGCACTGGAAAGATGTCTGACAAAATTATATATTTATTTTGTTGATTAAAATGTGACAAGTTTTGCAAGCAAAAATCCCTATTTCGATTTATATTGTTTTGAATAAGGCTACGGTTTTAGCTTCAAATGAACTCGACAAACGTGCACAATTATCGCGCTTCGGAACCCTGTTGCTTCCCTACACAAATAACAAAAATGGAATATTTTTCATCGACTTTCGTAAAATATTTGCACATACTTGTTATATATGCGATAACGCGCGAGTAACATGGATTTGAGTAAAAATTATTGAAGAAAACCTCCACACCTGCTTTGATGCTGGCAAAGCTATCGAAAATATCGTGGTAAGGGGCTTAAATGTTGTGGAATTAGTTTAGCTTAAGAGCAAAGTGTCTACCACAGATTTGCATCGCTACAGACAAAAACTCAAATTCCTTAACACTGCTCTGTACATAAATGCTATAATTCCTTTTTCAAAACCGAGATAGATTCAACAACAACAAAATTACGTAATCTAGTAATGACAAACAGAATGGAAAGCGTGTACATATCTCGGCCTTGTAAAGCTATGAGGGACAATAGATTGAGGTTTTAGACAAATCTTGAAAAATCTTAAAATAATGTCAATTTGGTCTGCTTTTTTAACCATATCCAAATGTGCCGATCATCGGGACAAAACATCTCTGTCTTCAAGCAAGAAGATTTGTAACTTTATGCGAGCAAGAATACTTCTAAAGTCTCCAATTAATTGGACTTGAATAGGGCTTTAAAACTCCCGCATTTTTTAGCAGGAGAACGACAATTCAAGTGCTACATAAAATAACAGATTGATATAAGGTTCAAACTTTTGAAATGTTTGAATGGCGTCTTTGTGGCGTTCCTTTTGGAACATATGTAAAACAAAAATTCCTCAATTTATTCAAGACAGTTTGTAAAGAACAAAATCGATACACCTGCCTCAAGAAGAATGGCGTGAAGTATTTCATTCTTTGTTTGAAGCTTTACTGTAATTCCTACAAATCGACTAAAACACATCCCCCAGTTTAGTTGTATTATAGAAAATTGATTAAACCAAATGTTCATAAATGTTTTGTTTTGTCCGTGCGTTGTTGAGAGTGTTAAAATGAAGAAAAATCGAGTAAGTTTGGCGAGTGCTGCAGCGAAATGCTTGGTTTGCTGCCGGGCTAGGACACTGTACAATGGAATCGATAGTTTGCAGGTCGAAATTAGCGCCAAATGTTAATATTTCATGTGAACTTTTTAAAAAGAACACAAATTTTAATTATGTAAGACAGTGCTTGTAAAGATAGAATTATGAATTGCTCAAGTCTGTGCCAGCAAGTAGTGCGATTTTTTTGTTTTTATTGGTGCCAAGCAAACAAATACATTGAAGAATAATCTGGAAGTTCATCAGTTTTGTGTCGATCTCCTCATTTTCTCGACTATAAACTCTCCATGCTTGAACCGTTTAAGTTTAAAATTAAAATTAATCAATGAATGAATTTTAAAATATTTATATCGACAGAGAAAATATAATGCATAAAAACGATCAAAGTTAATTCCACGGAAGATGAAGCTCATTAACAACGTGTACATTTTTATTCACAATTGCTTTCTAGAACCGTTTTTAATGCAGTGAATTAGGCCTAAATTCCTTCAGCCTGTTCGCACTTTTAATTATGTTTCTGTGTCATTTTTGAAAACATTTTGGTAGAATGAATGTTCTACTATTGTTCTGTGCGAGGGGCGAGCAAAGAAAACGCGGTTTTGCGGTTAAATTCACTAGGTTTCTGGCAGGTGGAAAGTTTCTTTATGAAATTTGCTTGTTTGCGTCAGATTTGACAGATTTGTTCAGTAAACCAAGGAGAAGTTTTCAAGCGAATTTGATTCTACTATGTAAAAATACTTTCAATAAAATAGCTAGTCAGGTTTTCTAATAAAGATTTGAATTATATTTACAGAGAAATAAAATAATGATAATAAATTACAACTTCCAAAAAAAAAATATGTTATGGGTTTTATAAAATTATTGTTTTCTAAAAAAAAATTCATTTATTTTCAAATGACAAATTATCTTGTTCATGACATTTTATCTAAGTAACCTCTAAAATCATCTTTCAAAACATTTCTTTCTTCATTCACAACCAGCTTTCAATTCATGCCAGTTGTTATTAAGATTTCAAGGGCTATTTTTGTATTTTCTTATATCAATTGGTGATTTGAGTTCGGCGCTCATTGAGTCGACCGTTTTGAACGGATAAATACCTTGTTAACTTACAAGTGTAAATACATACACGCTCGCTTCACTAGTTAATTAAGCAAGCTTTTATTTGCTTACATCTTTTCAACCATACTTGAAAATATCCAAATTACCCGAGTCAGTTCGAAAATGAAAGCGAGAACCTACCGCGGGAAGTCGATTGTATCGACACGTCACGTGACATTCCGGGACATCAACGATGTGAAAGCTATACGAAAATCTAGATAATCTCACATTTTTCGAAACCAAATCACAATGATAAAGCTTATTCACAAATAAAGGAACGTGTGTAGTGTGAAAGTGTGCTATTTTGCATTTTATGTGGTCGGCTATTCAGGCATTGTTAGTTTTTATTAGTGATTACGTTTCGAAGTTACTTCTAGCTAGCAGGAGAAGGCGAAAACGAGAAAATATCGGGTGTGAAATACTTAATTGATCTTAGATTCTAGAACTCCCATCGATCGTGTTGATTTAGGTTCGATATATATTTCGTTCTATAGAAGCTTTGATCGTGATCAATTTAGAGACAGCTGTACAGCGCACTCATCACGAAAACTATTAGATTCAACGACGGAACATTGTGAAATGTATCAAATCTTGAATCACAACCTAATGCGCATACATCGAATGACTGGATTGCGCGCTGCGAGTATAAATCTGCACAAGATTTGCCGCGATTATACTATAAGTTATGACTACAAATCTAGTGATTTTACAACCCACAAATTCAACACGTGTTGACTCGCTATTCTTGAAATAAACATTAAAACCCACCAACATACTAAGCTTGTTCTAGTTTGAAAGTTAAGCCGGGATTTATTCCCACGAGTCAACGGGTTCCTATTCAAATAATTTCGTGACGTAGATTCTTGGAAGGAATCCGTGGAGGACAGCCGACAGGTAGGCAATCCAGCCACATTCAACGTTCAACAGGTTCAAATAAACCAACTAGATTCCTGTCAATATAATCCAATATCAAACAGCGAAGTTCATTTGCGGGATTTAATTCCTTTTTATTTAGTCAGTTGGATACTAAAACACCTGGATGGAATTGTAGTTTCACACACTTCAAATCCTGGCCATTGCATATGGTATCAATACTCCTTCACTTCAGATACAATATCATTTGGATAAATATTTCCGATGTTGTTTGTTCAATTCTTCCATTGTAGTTTTTAGTTTTGTTAAGGTTATAAACAAATTGAGATAACCTAATAGATTGAACAATTTGCAATTCCATTCATTAGCTTTTAGTTAAATGAACATGGCTAAAAAAAGGATAGAATTTTCAATTGAAACTTTTCATCCAAAACATCTCAGTATACTTTAACTCATCCTATTTTTCACAATTCAAGCTTATTCATATATATATTTAAAAAGATGTTTACTTATTCTTGCAATATCCGCTTTTAATATCTTGTTGTACAAATATTTTAAAAGGCAATTGAGTTTTTATTCAATTCCATTGTTCACCGATATTTGTTTTGGTCAGTGTATTTATGATCTAGTGTAGACAGTTGATATACTCGAAGGCGCTAAACTCAGTGTTGTGCTAGTAGCTAAACATAAAGTGCCAAGTAAATAAACTAAGGATGTTGAAATTCCCACAAATCAACTCGGGTATTTAGTAAATAGCCTTGGGAACTAAAAACTAATCGGTGTTTCGTGGAAAGCCAAGTGTGAAAGCACTTGTGTACCACAGTCAACTAATCGCTACCAACACCTGCAGCGAACAACATTGATTACACGAAGCAAAGAATAAGGGTGATTTCTTTAAATGAGCACTAATTCTAATTAGACAGAGCCGAGTGATGTTCCCGATTTTCCATACTACTAATAAAGGCATACCCTTAAGGAACGGCTTTGGACTTGTTCTCTATAACATTCACAAACACTCGAGTAAATGGGTGATTTATATAACGCGGAATGTTAGCGAGTAACGAATTTGACACGGTATGAAGAACAGCAAATATTAACGAACGATGCGTAAAAAGTGCATTATTAAAGAATATCCAAAAATAAATATTTACGAATATTGAATATCAAATCTGTATTAACACGAATACTGAATAGGGAATTTTACCAAATATATTGAATAGTAAATATTAACGAATATTGAAAAATAAATATTTGCGAATAAAATACTTTAACGATTAGTATAGCCGAATAACCATGCAATTACGAATATAGAATAGTGACACTAATGAATTTTAACAAATATCAAATAAATCAACAAATATTGACAAATAACGATAATAGAAATATTGAATAAGGATTAATCAACGAAATCTAACGAATACCAAATACTAACGAATTTTGACAAATAATATTTAAGCATGATATGTAATGGATGTCGAAGATATATATCGCCATAGTAAAAATAACGAAAATATTACCGAATATAAATGAATGTGGATATTTCGCACCAGTTAATGCTAACGAGTACCTTGCTCGGATTATCGAATATCAATATATTGAATATTAACTGAAAAATACCAACTATTATCGCGGATGAAAATTAAAGAATAACGAATATTAACGAAAATAGCGGAGTAAGGTGTATCCAAAATTCAAAGTACTGCAACACTAAAAACACTAAAAATATTAATATATTTAATATTAACTGAGGAATACCAACTTTTATCGATGAAAATTAAAGAATAACGAATATTAACGAAAATAGCGGAGTAAGGTGTATCCAAAATTCTGTAACAAAAGTACTGTAACACTAAAAACTGCAAGAAGTAATTTAGGGTGCAAAACTAACAATTCCAATGTTTTTGATGAGGAAAAAAACACACACAATTTGTTGCAAATACTGGTAAAATCAACAAACGTCGAAATTAATATTTGGAATATAACCTCGACCAATATGTAAGACCTAGAAAAAGAGGCGTGTTCCCTGTATTAATATTTTCCGTATATGTGCAAACTGTAGGGGGTCTGTATTCTAATTCAAGAATACCTATACTAGTGTGCGCCACAGGGTATAGTAAAAACAATATGCCGAACTTTAATCGACCATGAAAATGCTTCAATATTGTTTGAGTTACTTGATTAGTTGATAGTGTTTTTTTTAGTGATGACATGTGTTGGTTATTAGGTGAGCACTACTGAGATAGTTCAAGTTAATATTTCTCATGTGCAGCTTGAGTTAATATTGAATATGTCTTTAGAGAAACCCTAGTGATAGGGGTGTAACTTTGTTAGTCGACCTGTGGGATCATTAAGATTAATATCATTTTTGTCGAGTTCAAGAATCGAAGTCGAAGTCGAAGTCGTTTTACCACTTGGTTACATAACACTCAAAATGCCGACCTCAACTCCAATATTTTGTCCTAAGGGACTTTCTAGATTCAAGTACAGCAAAAATCTAGATAAATGGAAGGTACTTGGAAGTGAAGATATGTAAGATAGGACGAACCCCCTGGGTTCTGGTCAAATTCAGATGATACTATTTTGGAGTCAATGCGTTGATGGGGCTTAAAAAGTGAGATCAAAGACAAGCCGCCATTGAGTCATTATAAGATTGCCAATGAATGGCTGGTGTTTGCATTGGCTGACTATAAAGTATATGAATTGTCGCCGACAGACTGTAGCTAATGGTCAAACTACTCATTAGCATCAACTAGATTTATTTGACTTTAAAGTAAGCAGTTGAATATGAATAACACTACCCCAGACTCTATGAAAGAAGCCCGGTAATTTTGAGGTAAGAATGTGTAGATAAAAACATATATATGTATGTCGATGTGTGAGCTGGTGCTATATAATTCATGCAGCACGTACATGCTGAACATTTATTGGGACCTGTTATACTTACTTTGTGTACATTGACAGCAAAACAGTCCCTACTTTAACGAGAAAATAAAGACTGAACCTTACAGGATTTTTTAGACAGCAGGATTTTGTTTGGACAGCGTTTTTGCGATATCAGAATAGGGACTGTTTCGACCTGCGTCAGTTGCACATTTTCTATACTGCAGGACAATTATTTAACTTTAAAGCTAACTGGAAATACTTTTACATAATTTAAAAAGATCCTGGATGAGAAGACTAAAAAGTATTTTCGATCATTGAATATATAACACACTATCTTGTGTGTAAACATGATGTTTTAGGTAAAAAAAAAAATGTCAAGCTTATATGCAACTAAAAATCAGATATAAGTACCAGAAAGCAATGCATATACCTATGTGGATAATTAGTCTAGTTCCAAAACTACTAAATTATTTTCGGTTTTGATGAGAACACATAAATTATTGTATTTGATATTATGATTGTCAGAAAAACTTGCGTTTTATTGTGTAAATATTTTCAACGATGTGGTTTTAAAGGCTGCCTCGAAAAAAAAAATACTTCAGGTTTTTAGCAATGCAACAAAAATTAGTAATATTTATACTATTGCTACAAGTCAAAGAAGAAAATAGAATACAATTAATAATAAGACTTGTCGTTTTTTGGTTTGAGTGATGGAATCATGCATGGTAGCAATGTAACAAAAATTAGTAAATAAATATTTATAATATTTCTACAAGTCAAAGAAGAAAATAGTAATACATTATGAGCCTTGTCGTTTTTTGATTTGAGTGATGGTATCTTGGTAGCAATGCAACAAAAATTAGTAATATTTATAATATTGCTATAATTCAAAGATGAAATAGTAAAACAATAATAAGTCTGTCAACTGACCCATTAAGAACTAGACCGAACAGAGCATATAAGCCTCGAAGAGAGGGATTGCTCTCATTAGTTTGGTAAATGTAAATGTAAGCCTTGTCGTTTTTTGATTTGAGTGATGGTATGGTAACTTAAACATTGTGAATAAGATCGTAACTACGTTTTTCATGTTCGTAGTAATAGAGAACAACGAAAAAATACATGACTAGCTAGAGAGATGAATATTAAATTCGTAACGTAAATATGCACATTAAAAGATGTTTTATTACTTACTGACGTTTTGAACGTAAGTTTGTCGAGGGCAATGAATGCAATACTATTGAGATGTTTAGTATAAAATATTTGATATAAATCGCGCGCTCTGATTGGCTGAGAAGCGTTCTCTATAACTCAACAGTGCACGGAGCGT
>JAUPMH010053328.1:0-10049 GCA_032270665.1 Metridium farcimen
GCGAAACCTAAGACGAGTGCAAAAAAACGAGGGTTAGGTTTCGCGCGGCCATATCGGTAACACAGCTATCCCAAAACAACCAAAAAAACAACTTTCTCCTGTTCCCCCAAAAAGAAACGCTTGCTACGCAGGCTATTCTTTTTTTGGATCACATAAGACTAGCTCAATATCATGTGGCTGATAACTGATGAAAAGCGGAGGGCCGTTTCACACAACCTCGTTCCCAGAGCCCTCTCCCTTTTTTTTCTCCCTTTTTTTTTCTACCCAAAAGAAAAAAAGGGAGAGGGCCCTGGGAACGAGGTTGCGTTTCACAGGCAACGGAATGAATAAATGAACAAACGAACGAACTAATGAAATTGTTTCAGTAGAGTAATGAGAAGGTAACATTAAGTCCATCGTGTTTTCCAATCAACAGGAAGCGGTGAAATTGAGTTCGAGGAATTCTGTGAAATGATGTGCAAGAAGATGCAAGAAGATGCAGAGGAGGGCAGCGTTCTTGATGCCTTTAATGAATGGGACGAGAGTGGCAAAGGGATGATGAAAGTTGACGAATTCAAAGCCATGCTTAAAAAGCTCCGTGAAGTAAGACTGACTAACAACGACATCGAACAAATGGTCAGCGTGCTAGACCCACAGAAAAGAGGAGAATTTAAGTTTGAAGGTAAGTAAATACGTATATCACCAATGTCTTCGCGCAATGGCTATTGGGATCGCTAAAGAATGCCCATAAGCCTTTGCAAATACCTTGAAAACAAATCAAAACATTTAAAACTGTCCCTACTTTTACGTGAAAATACCAAGACTGACTGTTGAAGATTGAATTACAGTAAGGCGCCCACCATTTCCACTCCCACCCAACTCACTTCACCTCCCTGTCTCTCCTCATTCTTTCTCGGCCAAAGAAATATTCCCAACATTCCTTTCGGTTTTCCAATAATGTGATCAGTTCAGTAATACAATAGGTAGACGTACAGTGATGTATTTTGTTATGGTTTTGCCAACCTGAACCATTGTTATTATAACAAAGAAAATTAATAAATCTATTGTTAAAATGGTTGGCAAATTAGCATCACAATACCATCACTTGTAAACACTGAGCTCACCAATGCATTCTGTCAATAGCTGTGTACAAACATCCCTACCGCTACCCCTCTACTGGGTTGGGGATGGTTGTACAAGGGCTACCTTTCCAAGTATAAACTAACAAACAATGTTCCTTCTGTCTTTCAGATTTTGTGAACCGAATGGAGAAGAATTAAGATCATTTTTTATCGCCACTTGAACGCATGTCTGTCAGCCAGACAGGCAGGGTAAATTGGACTCAAATCATGTACCTTGCTCATTCAAAGTATTTTTTACCTATTTTTATTTGACCGGTCTATTATATTATACCATAAATAATCATTTTGTGCACTTTAGATTCTCCTGTCTGTGGCATAATGAACAATTGTAAAGCCATCTGCAGAACAAACCTATAAACAATATATGCAGCTCACAGTTTGTTTGATGTGATGTTTATATCTAAATTATTTGGATTATTAATAAACAATTAGGTGCGACTGCCAATGTTGAGGAAAATTCTTTTGTACAAAGTTAATATCTACTAGTTTCTCTCTTTTTACTACGATGTAGGGCTAACGTCCAAAACGTCAGTAAGTCTTAGTTTATATCATGGTGTACAAAATAGCTATTTCTATAGCTATTTCTATTTCTAAGGGGCTGTTTATATGGAAGCGAGTTGTCCCTGCTAGCCGGGATAACTCTTTTGTTTTGTATACCCCGGGGGACTCAAAACAATAGAGTTATCCCGGCTAGCAGGGACAACTCGCTTTCATATAAACAGCCCCTAAGTCTGTTTAGAACAGATTTCGTATGACAGTGAAAACTTCAATGCCGTGCCTTGGCCGCGTTCGTGCCGTGAGCTTTTTATAGCAGTCATACGAAATCTGCTTTAACATGTTGGTATAAAGTGTGCAGATTGCCGTTGCTAAGGTATGACCTAACACTAGTCGCCCAAATCCTATCAATGGCCACTCGGAAAATGTAAACTTTGTCAGAGTTTGTGTAATTGCCAACTTAACAATTTATTAAAACATTGAACGACCTTGAACAATTAAAAGAAAGGGTCGGCTTGTTGCGTTCATAACTCGCAACTCTGCTAAAGCAAAAGGAAAGGAGAAAGGAAGGAGGAAAGAAAGAAAGAAAGGAAAAGAAAATTGAGGGAGAGAAAGTTATTGTTTCGTAAGTAAAACTAACATTTTAAAAGCTCACAAAAATGTAAATTTGCTCTGTTTTGGTTTCGTTGATTGAGTGACCCGCTGGTATACTGAGAGTAAGTCACAGCCGTAAATACCGACTGTGGAAATTATTAATATGATGACCAAGAACAACTCTAAGAGAACTAGCTAAACGTTCCCTTAGTTTACAGTAATATATACTGCAAGGTGATATTGTTAAAATGTTGTGTTTGTACCGATCGAGAGCAGTTACAACGAACAGATTCATGTTTACCAAGTCATGTTTGTTTCGAGCGTGACGTCTGGTTCAAAATATCAAGTTTACTTTTGATTTCATTTTCTTACTCACGGGGGGTAGACAAAGGAAGAAGTTTTGCCAGCTTTCATCTCAGCCCAGTATCAGTAACTTTGACAAACAAAACTCTGACTAAAATCCCTCGTTGAAATTTTGTCTAAACTTTGACAAAGTTTGTCTGCTATAGTTGAAAAGACGATGTTTATTGCGATTGCAATTTGCCCGTATTGCCCCCTCCCCCTGGGGTGTTTTTCTGAACAAGGAGTTGCCTTGTAAAGGTATTTCAAGAATCAATACATCGAGTGTTGCATGCTGTAGTCAAGTCGACGTTAGGAGGTCTCTTCACATTGCTTTATTCCGTGCATAATTTTCACAAGAGACTCGTTCAAAATGGGCTGGGTAAGTAATGCTAATGTATGGACTATGTTAGAGAAGCGTAGATATATCCAATTGATAATATTAGTGAGGCGAATCGCAGGCCATCTGGAAGCTCGGCTAACTCTCAAAGCCAACAATGGCATGTGCTGTCATTCCATTGATCCCATCTCCAGCAAAGACTGTATTGGATACACATTATAACATTATTGAACTCGATGCTTAAACTTGGCAGTTGTCTTTGATGTTTCTACTTGTTTGGCTGTTGTTGTGAAGTCGTTTGTAATTTTGATGTGTGTGTTGTATGTCATTGATATTTACCCAAGTTAAACGACATGCAAAACGACTTGAAACTTACTAATCAAGAAACATACAATGCAACGTCACATGTACACGAACAATTTACTAACTTTGTACAACTTTTAAATTCATTTATATTAATTATGCTCACATTGTTGCAACAACAGTCAAATAAAACAAAATAATTGAGACATTTAAACAAATTCAATTAGACAATACTTAATTAATTAACCCTTTCGGTAAATTTCAGTTTGTTTAACATGTTTCAAAACATAGTTGCATTACAAATTAGAGATAATTTCAATCGATTCAATGATTAATAGATTTGTGTATTTTTTACTCGTTTGTGTATATCTAGTTGACTAATTCCAAATAAGGTAATCCGCCCCTGCCATTCGTCGCGTTACGAGCGTTTTACGCATAATTCTTTTTCTTGACCTCTAAAATAAACACCACATGTCATCCTTCAGCCCTTGTAGAACCTTTTAAATACAGATCGCTTCTCGCGGCTCACTTCTATTAGTCGCTGCGAACGTACGCACGAATTCAAACCAGATTAAATTTGTGCGATTTGTTATGCAATAATATATTACGTGTCTCCCATAAACAAAAATTATTTTTATGCAAAACTGATAAAAATGATATTTCTACATGTTATCGTATTTTTTCATGTGTTCCAATACGATATTTCTCAGTGACAGAAATCCCTGTAAACCACTGCTCTTATATGATAACTATTTTTTTTAACTACTTTTTATATTACTTTAAATTATTTGAGCGTTGATCAGTTTGTAGCGAATGCGTATCAATCTCGATGTGAGATCTTGTTCAATGAGCCACGCAATATAAAATAAATACTGTTACGCTGTCACGCTGTCGATGACATTGATTATTAAATGTCACGCTATCTTTTGATATGTAGAACAATGAAATGTCCAAGGAACAAATCAAAGGTACGTATCAGTGAGTTCACAGTGTCATGAGTACAATAATAAAGTCAACAATCACTATCATCATTATCAGAAAGACAATCGTTTATCGCTATCATCGTTATCTGAATGACAGTCATCATCATCATCAGAATGGAAATCACCATCGTTATCATAATCACAATCATCATTACTGCCACCACCAACATCGTTATCTGAATGGAAATCATCATCGTTATCATAATCACAATCATCATCATCGTTATCTGAATGACAGTCATCATCATTATCATAATCACAATCATCATCATCGTTATCATAATCACAATCATCATCATCATCGTTATCTGAATGACAGTCATCAGCGTCATCATCATTATCATAATCACAATCATCACCATCGTTATCAGAATGACAGTCATCAGCGTCAACATCGTTATCATAATCACAATCATCATCATCATCGTTATCAGAATGACAGTCATCACCACCGATTCATATCGTCATAATCGTCACAGACACATCATCGTAACCGTGCCAATAATATCATTGCACAAGTTGTCATCACCATCATCATATATCATGTGTGTTGTGTAGAAATGAACCAAGTGTTCAAGATGTTTGATAAAGATGGTGATGGTACTATCGATACTGACGAGTTAGAGGAAGTCATGACATCCATCGGTGAAAAACCATCACGAAAAGAACTCGAAGATATGATTAACGACGTCGATAAAGAAGGTACAAACTGAAATGCTACATGATTTATATACATGTAGCGCCGATATAAAAAATTAAAAATACCATTTCAAGCATGTTGAGACTAGAACGTCTAGTGTAGGTCTGAGACCATCCCCTATTGTATTGCAAACAACACAAGTGGACCTTGTACGTTCAAAACCATGTGAAATACTAGATGGTTTACAGTGCGGGCACTCCGTTCAGCGGTGTTTGGGTAATTTAGAATGGAATAAGAAGAAATTCGTATTACCCACAGTCCCTTTCGGTCGTGCAATCGCCGTTCGCCCCTTCAATCTGTTTTGTATTTATAAGTGTATGTACTTTTAGTGATGTGCATGGGATGCAACGTTGCTTTAAGAATCCGCCAATCAAGTTTCTTTAATCTTACGGTGAAGTTTATATTTTACAGGTCTTGGTGTCATTAAATTTGAAAACTTTATGGAACTGATGAATCGTCAGTTAAAAGCCGGCAGTGAAAGCGAAATAATGGACGCGTTTAACCAATGGGATACAGTCGGCCGTGGACAGATCGATACAAAAGAATTACGATCGATGTTGATGAGACTGCCCGATAAACTCAAACGAAATGACGTTGATGAGATGATTAAAACCGCTGACCCTAGTAATAGAGGCTCTATCAAGTTTAACGGTAAGCAAACTAAAGATGGCATATTAAAGACCCATGGTCACTTACCAGCATGCATCGCGCGAAATACTGAATTTCGTGGACTATGAAAATCGCACATCTTTTACGATGTGAGTGGGTATTTGCGCTCTTACTAAATCGTTTAGCGTTTTGTTTTATTTGTTTTCTCGTAATACGTTTGACTGCGAAATATTTATAACACTCTAATCAAAATAAACAACGCAAAGCATGCTGGTAAGTGATCATGAGTCTTTAATGTCTGGTTGATATCGTAGTTTGTTGAAATTTGGCAACTAAAAGATTAGCAGTGACTAACTGTGACAGGTATCTAGAAGTCGCCTATACCTAGTTCAAACATCGCATTTCACATGTGCCTAATCTAATTCAATTTAAAATTTAATTTAAACAATAGGTTTTGCTCATTCGTATCAAAGATACCGTATGCAATCTTGAAAACAATGCCATTAGCATATATGGTATTGTAGGTGAGAAGTAACAAAAGACTTTGATTAGCGCGCAAGATTTTTTTCTTTTTTCTTGCAACAGAACAATAGGCATATCTTTGATACGTTTGCATTAGATTCAGCACGTGTGAATTGCGACGTTTGAACAAGGCTCAGTACAGTAATAATCTGCAGTGACTTTGTGAGAGTTACAGCAATAAACTACAGTGAGTTACTTACAAGCTCAGTTACTCCTTGCAGTGACCTTGAATGACTGACTGTACATAATAACCAGCAGTGACTTCCAGTGACTTCCAGTGAGGCCCTGTTAGAGGGGGTCTGAATAATCCATAATCCTGATAAGTTCATAAATAATCAGTAATCCTAAATTGTAAATAATGATTTACCAAAAATAAATTACAAACGAGTAATCCTAAATCCTCAATTGGTCCTAAATGCTGCAAAAATAATCCATAATCCTTAAACTTTTGGGTCAATAATCCATATCCCTGCTCTAAAAACCCCTAATAATCCATAATCCTAAAACCCTAACAGGGCCTCTCCAGTGACCATGCAGTCACTATCAGAATTTCAGCAGCAACCTCTATTAAACATTTACTAGGAGAGATACAAACGTTTTAGAAAAAAATGGTGTTTCCTCCCATATCCAAACACAGAGAAGTTAGTTGACAAAAAGAGAGTCTTTTTAACCAACTTTGTAGTGTTTTGATAGAGGGGAAAACACTCTTTCAAGTGCTTGATCTGGCTTCTCAAACCATTAATAATTTATGAAGAAATTCAAAGCAAAAGTTGGCCATATTTTATGTTAATTAAGATCACATATCTAAACCTCCTTCACAGTAGAGATTTCCTTTGTTTTGTCCTCATGAATTATTAATGAGTTTGAGAAATACTATACTTATACTCAAACTAACTTAATGAATTAATAAATATAATGGTATATTTTTTTTGTATTTCAGACTTTGTGAAGCTCCTTCTGTAGAAATGGAATTTATATCGCCGAGAATTATTATACTGAGCTGATGTGAAGTGATAGTTATTTTGGATATTTCAGATTTAATGTTTAGTGCTTTGATTTAGTTGGACTTCTTGAATAATGTCTGTATGCAACACAAAGATTTAGCCATGTTGGATATTTCCGATTTAATGTTTAGTGCTTTGAATTTCTTGTCTTTTGTTTGTAAGCAACACAAAAACCAATAAAAAATAGTTTTATAAACAACGTCTCTTAGCATTGCAGTACATTGTTGCTTACCTTGCTTGCTGCAGATACTCCACGTGAGAAATGAGGAGAACAAGAACTCCATAGAAGAACTCCTTTGAGCATACAATAAAGTATAATATTTCCGAATGCACTTCTTCATAATTGGATATTTTGAACTATCTATTTCTCTGAAAAATCCTGGTTATATATATTCTTGAATAATTCCCTCTCTTTAAGCTACTGACAAAGGATATACTGACTTATAAAAACATTTGTAGTTGTTGTTTTGAGCGGCCATTTTTGTGAAGTGGAAGTACAGCAAAATTGTATTGCAGCGGGATTCCTGTGTGGTTTCTAATTATCCAATCAGAGATCGTGTTTTAATTGAAAGACTTTTGAAATAATATTATCAAAGTTTAATCCTTTTTATTAAAAAAAGGTTATCATTTATTTTGCTGCATACTTTATATCGCACACTGCATATTGATAACGGATAATTTACAAATTTGTGTGTATTTCCGGGTCTATGATGCGCAAGTATGCCACTTACCATCATGCACCGCGCGAAATCGCACATTTAGAGATTTTGACATCGTTTACGAGTAGGTATTTATGCTCTTACTAAATTGTTTAGCGTTTTGTTTTATTTGTTTTCTCGGTAATGCGACTGACTGCGAATGAATTATAATACTCATTAAAATCACAATTAACAATGCAAAGCATGCTGGTAAGTAATCATGGATCTTTAAATTCTTTACATATATATATAAAAGTCTATATGTTCTTCCTAGAATTACACAGAGATGTGATATGCAGTACGCAACAACGTCAAGGACAAAGAGTTCATTCATAAACAACAAATAAATAAATTCACCCATAAAGTACGATCTTCAAATTCAACTTGCATAAAGAAACTGGAATTCACAGGCAAGAACAACAAAAGATTGGGTCAACCTCTAAACACCCTCACAAGATCCATATAAAACGTTTCAAGCTCCATCAACCATTACAAATTTTGAAAGCCTGCTTCACACGAACCATCAACAAACTGTCTTTAGCTACTTACAGCGCAAAGCCCAAAAGTGTGACCGCAGATAATTTATTCACTTCAGTTCTTTTGACATGTTTGTCTGTAGCTGCTTTGGAATCAAATGGACTTCATTCTAGCTATTTTAACCTCAAAATTCATCTGAAGATTGACATCATTCTTGTCTTGTGATTCACAGTGAGAAATGTTGACATTTAATCTAGAGGAGTTGATTGAAAAGACTGTAGAGAAAATATGAATAAATTATCGCCGGTCATACTTTGCTGTAAGTAAAGTAGGACCTAAATGTTTTTTAAAGAAAAACGAAGAGATGTCGATAAACCATATTTGGTCAACATAAAGAGTCGAGATCACATTACAACCTTTTATTTAACCATGAAATAAGATATTTTTCATATAATTATTTTCGATAATACTGGATCACCAGCTTGATTTTCAGAGCGGGCCTGGGTCCTACGCTATCACGATAGATAGCGGGTAGATAGCGTAAGACCCAGGCCCGTTCTGGAAATCAGGCTAGATCACCATGAGTCACCAAGATATTTCTACAATAGTATCATGAAATTAAACATGCATGTTCAATCACAACTAGCCAAAGCTGAACTGCCCTATGGGCACACAAACCTCGCTTGGGCTACCTGTGGTTCAATTCACTAATTGTACAGGAGAAATCACCAGCTTTCCGATGCACATTATACCCATTTTCACCACCCCTCCCCCTATATTTTTAATGTTTAGTCTCTGAATGCCTTGTCTGTCACGTGGTGTGAGTGCATTTTGATTGGTTTATTTGCCCTGCATCGCCATCATCATCTTGATAAACTCTGAAACAAGAGACAATAAACAATGATTGAATGAGAGTTTTATGATAATCGGAAGGAAATTCATATTTTGCGGATTTGAATAATTTGAAACTGCTATGTTATAGATGAAAACTGCACATAAGCACATAGCTTGTAGGTACCACTATCATTTCACACCAACATTGGTGTGGGGGGAAGGGGGGTAAATTTTTTATACTTAAAATATATGAAGTAGACACTATGAGATAAAATACTAAAGTCGTGCCAACTACTTTTGACAAAGATTGTAGCTGCAAAATCACAGACTGTGAACCTTTTATATATGGTATATATGCAACGAAAAGTCGGTCGAGTAAAATCAAGTATATTACCGTCATAATTAACAGTGCCATCGCCATCAGTATCAGCTTCTCTTATCATCTCTCCTACTTCCTCCTCAGATAGCCTTTCTCCAAGATTATCCAATACAGTTTTTAATTCAGTGACTGTGATGCTGCCATTGCCATCAGCATCAAATATCTGAAAGGCTCCCCTCAACTCATCTTCGTATGAAACGCCTTTTGTTCTGTTTGCCATTAGTTTGAGGAACTCGTCAAAGTCAATACACCCGCTGCCTGTAGGTAACAAACAATATCATTGTCGTTGTCATAATCGTTATCGTCATCATCATCATCATCATCATCATTTTCATCACCATCATCATGATCATGATCATTATTATCATTAGTACCAAAATCAATACACCCGCTGCCTGTAGGTAACAAACAACATCATTGTCGTTATCGTTAACATCTTCATCATCATCATAATCATCATCATCATCATCATCATCATTATTATCATTAGTCAGTTGAGGAACTCGTCAAAGTCAATACACCCGCTGCCTGTAGGTAACAAACAATATCATTGTCGTTGTCATCATCGTTATCGTCATCATCATCATCATCATCATCATCATCATCATCATCATCATCATCATCATCAGTCAGTCAAAGCTACAGTCCACA
>JAUPMH010053550.1:0-10045 GCA_032270665.1 Metridium farcimen
TTTTTCTTTTGGTGTGTACTTTTCACATGTAAAACTTCAAGTTGATCGGAATTGACTATAAAAAGTTATTCAAAATCACGCTTAAAAATGCCGATTTCAGTACACTGCCAGCCCAGCGTGCCAGAACTTTATTTTTAAGAGTAAAATAAGAAGTTAAATAATATCTTTAATTATATATATCTAGTGCATTAGTTTACTGTCATTCATTAAACGTTTCACAACCAAAAAGGCTACACATTATGGTCCTAAGAAAACTTAAGTTGAAAATAGTATCTGGAACTACTTGTAAATTATATATTTATACATCAATATAAAAGATAGGTCTTAATTAAGGCAGATATGGATTCAAAAAAATAAATAAAAAATAGATGGAGTTACAAATTCTTTTTTTTTTATTTTTATATAAAAGTAATTATACATCTGATATGAAAAACAATTTTTTTTTTTTTAAATTGACATTTTTGTCTGAAGAAAAATAAGTTTGAAAATAATATTTGGAATATAATTTTAATTTATACATCTCACAAAAGATCAAGAAAATTTACATTTTAAGCTAGGCATTTTGATGCTTAGAACGGTAAATTTGAAAATTATAACAGTATATTCACAAATTTAATATATACATTATTTAATAAGTAAGTAAGTAAGTAAGTCAGTAAGTATAACTAAGAAACTTTATTTAAAGAGGGTAGCACTAAATAGCTAATAAACTTGTGGCCCAAATATTTTTTTATTTTTTATAAAAATAATTAATTAATATAAAAGTAATTAATTAATATAAAAGTAATTAATTAATATAAAAGTAATTAATCAATATAAAAGTAATTAATTAATATAAAATAATTAATAATAAAAACTGTTGTTATGGACATTTAAATATGACAATGAATTAGCATATGAAATGACAGTTTTTCTCTTTTCCAAGTGGGAAGATTACATTTATTACAGTTCCCAAAGAAACACTGACACAGTCTAGGTTTTTGAATAATATTTGTAGTAATGAGATATAAAATTATGTCTGAAATGTCAACAAGTTTAGTCTTCATAGTGATAATATTTCTTCAACCAAAATGTTTTTTATTTTCCAAGCTTTTGGGCCTAACAGCCCATCATCAGGGTTACAGTGTAAGTCTTACACTGTAACCCTGATGATGGGCTGTTAGTCTTACACTGTAACCCTGACAAAGAAATGTTAAGTTTAGTCTTATTACACTGATGTTATAGATTGACATTGTTACACTTTAATTGTTACCAGAGAAACACTGACATAGTCTACTAGTCTTGTTGTGAATACAGTAATATATACGAGTTTTAGGACCCTTCTGTAAATCACCGTAAGGTGACGTTGGTATCCTCATTAAAGATTATTTATTATACGAGTGAACTCAATGCATTTGAAAAGAAAATGTTTTTTATATCAATTATTTTAATATTTTATTATTCTAGTTATATGAAAATGAATGAATTTTAACTTAGAACAGGCCAGAAAAGTGTAAACTAGGCCAAAATAAATATATTAAAATTATTAAAAAATGAGTAAAATGGGAAGCAAAATAAAAGAACAAAATGAGAATAGAAATTATGAATAAGAGAATAAAATGATAAATTAATGAATGTGACGAAGGGCTAAAGCTCAAAACGTCAATAATGGTAATTTAACATTTTCTACATAGTTACAAATTTCATTCTATTACCTATCGTTTATATCAAACACCCACACAGCCTATACTAGTTTACTCGCTAGTTTCCATGAATAAATAAGAGAATGAGTTCAAAGATGAATTAATAAATGGACGAATAAATAAATGAATGCATAAATGAATGAATGGATAAATGAATGAATGAATGGATAAATGAATGAATGAATGAATGGATAAATGAATGAATGAATGAATGAATGGATAAATGGATGAATGAATGAATGGATGAATGGATAAATGAATGGATGAATGAAGGAATGAATGGATAAATGGATGCATAAATGGATGAATGAATTAATGGATGAACGGATGAGTAAATGAACAAGTAAATGTATGAATAAATAAATACATGAACAAATAAATGAATTGAACAAGAAAAACACACTAGGATGGATAAATGAAAAAATAAGATGAATTAAAAAATGAATGAATAATAAACAAAGGAATGAATGGTTAGATATATGCGTCAATTAGTGGAAAAAATTAAAAACAGATGTGAGTTGGAAAGAATAAAAAATAAGCAAGAGAAAACAATATTTACATTTTAACATAAGAATAAAGAAAGGAATAAAAAACTTAGTTAAGAGTAACAGCAGGAAGTAAATGGACAAAAAACTAAATAAAAATAAATTATTTATATGGACAAACAAGTTTTAATGCTAAAATATAAGAAAAAATAGTGAATTTCTAAAATGAAAGGAACAGTTTAAACAAACAGTTTTTTATGACCAAGCTAACTGACCATTAGACACAATTTTGATGTATCTGAATAATTTATGAAGTAATCTTTTGCTTTGAATGCACTTGAAAAGCAAAGAAAAAATATCTTCAACTCATGCATCGACAAAAACACAGTAAATAGAAAAATATTATTTTTTTTCCTTTTAAAAACAACAGTTATTTAAGCTTAAATGTCGTATAAAGGGAAATTTCCGAGTTCTCAAAATATCGAAACTTCACGAATTAGCATTTCTAGAACGATTGAATTTGTCGTCAATATAATAAAACTTGTATTTGCAAATTCTCTTTTTATCTGGGTTGAAGTTTGACTTCGCCGTTTTAGATTCCGATAACAAATATTATCTAGAAGAAAATCTTCATGTAATTTACTGAGAACAGAATTGGGAATTTTCGATTTCTTTTCTATGTAAGATTAATAACACAATCTGTTGCCATATGACTAGAGGTGTTTAATAGAAATCACTGGTTGAAAGCCAGGTTTTCTCTTTAAATATTCAAGATTTTTGAAGTCTTTGGGGAGAGCAATTTTTAATTCCTTAGCGACTGTAGACGACTGTTCTTGAAGTTTGTTAGGCTAAGTCCTATAAAACTTAAAGGAAAGACGAAGGTTTAGCTATAATAAAATGCCGAAAGAGTGTCATGAAGTTGGCCAAAAAAAGACTCAATAGCAGTTCATGTTATATTAATAAATGGAGTCTATTTTAAGTCAATAATTAAGACACAAAACTTACTTGTAAGAACGAGATTTGGCTCCGGAGCGAGAAAGTTTCGAAGCATTTTCGTGTGGTTTTCGTTTCTCTTCCTCAAGGGAGCTGACTCCGAGAGTGTTTTCTTTGCTGTTTTTTAGTTTGCTCGCCATTTTGCATGACCCAACATCACAGCAGAGATGGCTCTAGTATACCAACAGAAATTTAGAGCTCATTTAGCTATTTTCGCCGTCAAATAAAGACAAATTTGGCATTCATTGTGGTTTTTGCAAATCGACTCATAAAGTTTAGTGTTGACTGAACAATCAGACTCGCAAAGCATGATGGTCATCGCGGGGGCGAACTGACTCACTAAGAAAAACTCACCTTAAAATTTCCCATTTTAATTTGTTTCAAAATTCATGCCAAGATGGACAGCTTTTTCCATATCTTTTTTTAATTACATAAAAAGTAATATATTGTGAGCTCATTTCGTTCGGCATATTCTACAGTTCTACGTTTCAGTATAAGTTCACGAGACAAAGGCCCAGGAAATGTATTACCAAAAAGTGAATGTTGGCGCTGTAGGTATCGAAACTGCTATTATTTGGTGTCTTTGGTAGGCGCGAACCAGCTTTGGTCATTCCCCATGTGACATTTTTAAAACAATGATGTATGTTTTTCATCGAAAATAAAACCATTGTTTTTGCAAAGAATGGGGAATAATAAAGCAACAAAGAAATTTGGTACAAAGAATATTTAATGCAAAGAACTGGAAGAATAATAAAGCAACAATGAAATTTTGTACAAAGATAGTTTAATGCAAAGAACTGGACGAATAATAAAGCAACAGAAAATTTGTACAAAGATTGTTTAATGCGTCCATGGGATAATAAAATGAACAGCAAGATTTTCAGTAAAAAAGATTGTAAATGTGTCCATTGTCAATACTCGAAGTAAAAATGGCAGCTTAAACAACACATTTTCGTTCAGTAGAGTTAAATTTCACTGATGAAAGCGGACTAAAATATATATCATCGACAGAAAAAAGGCTACTAGTTGAAGTTTTCCCTGAAAGACGATAAAAATCGACATAAAACTAAAACTCTTTAATTCTCTAGTTACGTTAAAAAAATAGATGACAAATGAATAAAAATATAGATTTAATGTTTAGCATAAAGTTCTTCGGTGATGTAGGAAAAGTTTTGTTAAGCAGGTGTTATAGTATATTCTTGTAGATAAATGGACCAAAAAAAAGGTGAAACCAATCACATTGAAGGTAAATATACATTTTGAAGCAACATTTTAAAATCGGGATTCGATCTTTTAAATGTAAATCTATGTAGGTAAAAATAGAGTGAAAATAGATGGAAGAATGCAAGATTTCGAGTGGTACTTGAAAAAATCAAGTTTTTTCGCAATTAGATCACTTAACATGGAAGAGTGAAGGACGCACAAGAAACATTTTAAGCATTGATTACGCAGCTTGAAATTGCACTAAAATCCTTTCTGGACGTGTTTAAGTTACCTTGTTAATAATTAACATTTGTCGAACATTTAGAGCCTCGCTAAATCGGACTCTTTGTGGTTTTCCGAACCTCGCTATCTCGAGCATGTATGGCTGTTTCTCGTGTAACATTACTAACGTTTAACTCAAACCCTCGCTATCTCGAACACCTCGCTATCTCGAACACAAGCGTATTTCCTGGTAACGTTTTCCTGTCAATTATTATCGTTTACCTCGAACCCTCGCTGTACATGTCTCGAGCACAAACCTATTTCCCAGTCAATTACTATATCGTTTATCCCCGGGGGGTACTCCCTTTGTCGAAGTGGTCAGCGCTTCTTTTACGGTTGAAAACATCCCCTGTGTGTACCTTTTAGGGTCCTTTTAAGTTAGGGTTCTTGCTCAAAAGTCAATTATTCGTAACATGACTCTGTACCTGTAAGGGTCATTTTTACTTGGCTTTGTTAGTAAAAGTAAGCTTAGCCACCAAGGGTCCTTTTACTCGTCAATTATTAGTAACATGACTCTATACCTGTAAGGGTCATTTTTACTTTGCTTTGTTAGTAAAAATAAGCTTAGCTGCCAAGAACAACGCACAGTCGTACCTTTTAGGGGTTGGAATCAACAAGGGCCAACAAGGCTATGACAGCTCTTTTAATTTATGCGTATCTTTTAGTACCCTGCGAGCACAAGTTCCTTTCTCCTACCTTATCTTTTCTCGTCGTTCTAGCTAAGAGAAAAGAACCTCTGCTCGCAATGTAACCTTTTAGGGGTCATTTGCGAAACTCACCGCCGATCACCCCTATACCACTTTGACAAAGGGGTTCAGAGAAAAAAGAATTAAAATTAAAATTCCTTCTTTTTCTCTTCCTCGCAACACCGCAGACAGCCGGCAACGCAGGCTAAATTGGTAGTCATGGCGACCAATGCAAATGGATTTATTTGAATACATTCAAGTGATATCAATCTCTATTCAGTAAATCTTCACCAGAAATTTTACTGATATTGCTCATTGTTTTGTTTGACGTGTTATCTTGATATGAAGCCCTATATATACCCCCAGCATAGATCCATGTTGAACGCGTCTTTATCGATTTTTTTACCTTTTTTAGTAAAACATTA
Organism: Metridium farcimen; assembly: GCA_032270665.1. NCBI lineage: Eukaryota > Metazoa > Cnidaria > Anthozoa > Actiniaria > Metridiidae > Metridium > Metridium farcimen. The sequence goes on from JAUPMH010053550.1 coordinate 5,757, forward strand.
TAAATAATGATATTCTTTTTCTAGTCTTAAAGATGGAAACTGTGCATGTTGCAAATGGCTCATTTTTTAGAAGTATTTAAAAATATTTAAAATTCAAATTTAATTGTGAATACGCCTTTATCAATTGTTTTTGACTTTTTTTTAGTAAACCATTATAAATAATGATATTAATTCTTTTTCTAGTCTTGAAGATAGAAACTGTGCATGTTGCAAATGGATCCTTTCAGCAGTGTTTCAAAATATTTAAAATTCAAATTTAATTTTGAAAATACGTTTTTTCGTTTTTTACATTTTTTTGTATTAATGTACATTTACAAGCGAATATCAAGTATACATACTTAATATTCTTTTGACATATAAACAAATTTATGTCTTTATTTCAATACCATCCAATTGAAGAAATTCATTTAGTGATTTTTATTCCTTCGTATGATTTGAATGATTCAAGTTTTGATCCCAAATTTGATAAATTCCTATTTCATTGCACCAGCCAAAACAAATTCAATTCAATATTGTTTAATTATATAAATAAATTAACATGCAGACATAACATAGATTTAAAGATTTAAATACATCTATTTATTATTCAACTAGTCATAGACGTGTAAATTAAAAATATCGCATGATCGAGTAGGACTGGATCGAGTAAAAATATCCAGCGATATTTTAACTCGTCTATGACTAGCCAGTTTGAGTGCAAAAATATTTTACTTTATAATTGTGGAGAAAAAAACAACGTTTTACTGATAGTTGGATAATAAATAACATATTAGACAATTTGACGTGTAATTATGGCTTGATATTGTACTCGTTGACTTGCATTTTGAAATACAGTGTCTCGTAAAACATATCCAGTCATATTACACATCAAACTATTTAATAAGATAAAATTCAGCATTCTTTCAATTTAATTCACGATTTTGACCCAAAATGAGAAAAGTTTTCATTTTATTAATCCATTCAAAATGTAGAAACGTTTTTATATTTTGATTTATTAAATTTGTACATCTGTTCACAAATTAATTTATTAAATATTTAGATAAATTGTACATGTGTTCATCAAAGTAAGATTTCATGAAAATATCATTTTTGCGGTATATAAGGGAGTATTCATTTATTAGGAGGGGGGAGGGCCGGAGGATTCACAAAGAGCATTTGTTAAAAAAATGTGAGCCCTCCTTTTACTGAGCAACAAATATCGTTGACCCCCCCTGGCTGAAGTTGTGTAATTTATGATGAATGCAGAAATACATTCAAAAAAACGTAATGACCCCCCATTTTTACCATGTAAATTTGACATGACCTCCCTGTGAATCCTCCGGCCCTCCCCCCCTCTTAAAAAGTGAATGCTCCCTAATATACAGCTATTCCAAAAAACGTTGACTTGTGAATAGTGCATTCCGACACCAAAGGGCATTGTGGGTCTCATTAGTTTGAAATAAAAAAGTAAATATACAGCGATATTTACTCCCCATAACTAGCTCGTATATTATTTTAAATGGAATGACATAACAATAAAATAACTAATTATTATTTATTTACAGCATTATTTGACCCAAAATGCATTTCGGTCTTGGAATGCACTATTCAGTATTCTACATTTATGAAATAGCTGTACGTACTTAAATGAACTATGTACTTAAAGTTGGATAATGTATGATCGTACGTGATAATGTTCGTAAACCACGATAATCGCTATGCAACACTTGAATAAACGTATAATTAGTTTATGACTTGTACAGCATTTTCAAAGCCTGTTGTCGCAGCCAAAACTAGGGCGTTAATACTCAAATATCGCAAAGGATGTCGGTCGTTTCGTCATTAAGGCTTTGGATCGTTTTTGGCGCAATATAATATGTAGTGTTTTCTTTGTATTGCAGTATATTTTTTCGTTTTTCGATTTTCACTTGCACAAATGCTTGTGACCCCTCCCCCTAAAGTACCATTTGTATGTCTTAGCCCTATTCTTTGTGGAGCATGAACAATGCTGCACCCTCTGCACAAACCCCCTCCCTGTAAATAAACACTAGTCGGCTTGGTATTGCCCTATATTATATATCACAAACCAATCAAATATGATACGAATAAAATAAAATGAAAAGTGAAATACCAGCATCCTTTGCAACTTTGCAGTAAAGTTTTAACTGTAGATCTGCTCCGACAGGGAATTTTGAAATACTGAGGTGTATGTGATAGATTGGTATTCATTAACCGTGAAACACTCTTTAGTGTATCATTCTTTAATACACTCTAATTCCATTGTGTTCTTTTGTTGTTAATATTTGACTATTACACTTTAACTAATACACTTTGAAAATTCTGAAATAATACAAATAATACACTTTGTTTCACGTTGTTTCACGTTGTTTCACGGTTAATGAAAACCACTCTAATTTATGTGATAATGGTTGTAAACTTTGATAATCTTTGAGTACTCATAGCAATGTATCCACGTTTCCATATACAGCCGATCTCGATCTCTAGCGAGGGAAGATACTGCTTGTTTGAATTCATTGCCATATTCCTTTCAAACGTACCTGACTTTCTACACGTGCGGAAAGTATATGTATAATGAGTCACGTGATATTTGTTTTAGTATATATGTCTTTTCAGGTGGACAACCAATCACTTGTATCACTATAAATCCTCAATCACCCTTCAAAGCCCTTCTACTTTTGACACTATAAATAACCGTCACTACTGTATTGCACTTAGTGGCTATCGCTAGCGTTGTTATAGGGAACAAAAACTATATACATCAACTGAGGGCTGTCAGTTGACACGGGTGAAAAACGCACTGCGCACGCTCGGAAGACGGTCGTGTTTATAATAAAACCATTGGAGTTTTACTGGCGTTTGGTAAATCTTTAAAGTTAAGAAATTTCGTGGAAAGTTAGTGTTTATATTTCCCTAACACATTACATTAGTTGTTTTCTTTCCCTGGTCAAATAATACAAGAGAAATTCGCATAATACATAACATGACACAATTCCGCGTAAAATCTTCGGTTATATAGTCTTTTGTTCAAAAGAAAATCCGAACATGCGCAGTGCGTTTTTCACCCGTGTCCTGCCAGTTAGATAACTATAAAGGTTATTCAGTGTCACCCTCGATGAATAAAGTTTATTGTATATAGTATCAAGATAAAATCGAAACTGCATTTTTTTGTACATAGTGGCTTAATTGTTGACGCGTATATTTTTCATATATTTTTATTTTATATCTTTCGTGCAAGAAAAATGACAATTTAGTTTGTACTGAAGAAATAGAAAATACGCGCACTTGCTGTGTGCTGTTAGAAGGCACGCAGGGATTGGTTCAACACGAGAGACCACAGGCAGCCCAAACTCATTATTTGACAACATTGAAAAATAAAATTACAAAATGAAAAAGATACAATTCATGTGTTTTTTAATTCATTTTAATCGTTAATAAACGCTTGAATAACGTGGTTTTTTTTAATATCTGCTCTCCCCTTTTTTTAGTTAGAGGGAGAGGAGATATTAAAAAATTGTTAAAAAACACAAGAATTGTATCTTTTTCATTTTATTTTTCAATGTTGTCAAATAATGAGTTTGGGTTGCCTGTGGAGAGACCTGTTTATGAAGTAGAGTGATGCTCAATACTTTTAATTGGAGTGCTTTACCACTGCACACACACAGCAGGATATATATTTCTTTTATAAAGTACATATTGACATATTTGAATGAACCGTCTCCCAGGGATTTTAGAGAACGCAAGTATTTATTTTCATGGAACAGGTACCATTCTGAAGTTTGGAAGAAGCGTCGGAACAAAATTTGATCAAACAAAAGTATAATTTTTTTTGCGATGATGGATACAAAAGGTAAAACATTTTAGATAGAAGCAATTTTTTTACTTCTCTCCTTTCCGTGTAGCTTTAACTCGAGTAGCTTTAAATACCCGTAAAACGGTGCACTGATGGAAGTAAAATGAGCGCACCGTCGGCTCTCAGCTTCGGCTGAAGGGACTTCCGACGTAAAATCCTATATAATATATTCAAAAACTCATTAATAATTCATGAGAAATTTTCAAAAGAAATCGTAACCGTGACGAGTGTTTTAACTGCATGAAGTATATAGATTCACCCTAATTTACATAAACTTTAACCTTAATTTTCTCTTATAAATTTTCATAAATCCTTGATTTTTTTTTACAAAAACACAAAATATAGTTTTGAGATTTTGAAGCCGTTCAATAAACTCGCAGATCGTGTTTTATCAGGTTTAAAACCACTTGGCTTCGCCTCGTGGTTTTAAATCCTGATA